>QXVX01008021.1:56602-118659 GCA_013436065.1 Halocynthia aurantium
ATCATGCGGCCTGTTCCATTACTGATTCAATTCGGCAAGAAATAATATATTCCTCATCTCCTCATTTCAAAATATAGTACGATATTTTCTTTCATCTGTGAAAACTGTAATTGTTGTAGCAAATTCTATGGATACACTATTTGATGTCACATATATACAATGTATTTCTACAGTTTCTAGTAGTGAATTGACTAATTGAAATTGTTCTGAAGAAGTCTTGTACGGAACTATTTTCAGACCTAGTGTAACTGTAGGGAAAGCATTGTCATATCATTGAACATCTTTCCCCTTCATTAACTTCTGGAAGATTCGAAGACGGTTACTATGATAGGTCTGTTCTGTAGCTGTCTGTACCTGTCCAAGTGTGTAGAACATTTGCTATTATAGTATTCAGTGCCCATAGAATCACATGTATTTCAATCTGTACCCAAGCCTCATCAAAATTACTCTAGTGTCTAAATTACGTCACAAATACAGTAAACCCAGATAGGGAACATGAACTCAGACTTTCACTAAAGGTATCCATTACAAATGTACATTTCGCGCATCAATTCACATGTAATCAAAACAACAATACATAATGTCTCACGTGTCGCCTTACCTTCTGAAGGGCAAGCTTGTTCGGTTATTTAATACATCCAACTCCGGTGTAAAAGTATTGGAAGAAAAGTGCATTTTTTCGGTTGAAGTAAAGTAATGAGTAAACAATCATCCGCAAAAGCTATATTTACATTGTTTATACAAGAGCGTATCTAATCGACTACAACTCTTTCAACTCCCGGTTTATGGACTTCGGTTTACTTAAACACGGAACCGTACACACCCAACACATTTTAGCCGCGAAAGTCGTAGGTTAATGCCACCTTTCTCAACGTGCTACTTTCGCTCCAAAGTGTTTCACAAAACATCACAACGACAAGGAAAACATAGTTTTTGAGCAGAGTCACGCTGACTCTCCAATTGGGTATTTTAAAACGTAAATAGTGATGTAATGACCACGGAAAAGAATGCATCTACATTGCAACCTAAACAACATGGAATATGAACGATATAGCATGGTGGTTACAGATGAGAGTTGTTTGCATATCCCTCATTAAACGTTAAAGGAACGCCAATGTAAGCTAATGGTTAAAGTACGAGGTACAGTTCAGGCGTACATTGTTACAATAATAGAGTACTCTGATGGAATTGAACCCAACCAGTTTCAAGTGGCCTTCGATCGTTTAGCTCGATATCAAAAGAATCTTCACGACAAATTACAGCGGTTTGATGTGAGGGACAATTGGCAACTTTCCACCAAGACAGTTACAACTAGATTCTCACATTTTTTCTACATAGCTTGGTGCAATAGGTTTAGCACTTTGGTGGATTTAAACCATGTTCTCCTAGTCATTCTCTATATATTGTTATATTCAAAGAGCAATAGAGCAAGGCACGTGCTACTCCATGTTGGAGCGATATTTTTGAGCTGTGCTGTCGCTGTCGCAAACCTGAAACAGCAATCAAGTCAAGCAACCTAGACAAGGATATACAAGCTGTATTGCTTAGGATGGGGCTGCTCTTCGAGTTCATTCAAAGTGACCTTACAACTCAAGGACGGTAACATTAGCTTTAGTCAGTAAACATCAGAATAAATACATCATAAGACCATCTGGAGGTTTTGAAACTAATAAAATAAAATTTTACAACTGTGTGCATTCCAAATATCACGTCAATAAATGGTATTTATGTTAAACAGGGAACCTTACATGACAACAGTCTACTCATGTAGTGAATTCACAACCAAATATTGAATTGACAAATGACGTTCGTGCAAGCTGAAAACATTCTATAATACGCACTAGTATTAACATATATAAAATAACCGTAATAAGAGTCTTGTTTGATGTAGAAATTATATACACGCAAGTCGTAAATCTTACACGCCAATTTACTTAATGACGCAGTTCGCATACTTTCCTATGCGCCATTGTAGAAACGCACACCGTTCAGTCATCCTCACCCATTTAGTTCGAGACATTTCTGCATTGTCATTAGCTCACAACCTAATGAACTTCAATATGAACATGGTACCATAGCACTGATACTAATCGTGACGAACTTTCTTAACTGAGCATGGAAAACATAAGTTCAAATCCACTCATTTCTCCTGTTGCCATGGTGATTAATGAGTATAATCTGTTATTTGCAAACAACTGAGATATTAAAGCACATCGATCATTACCACGGTCGACAGGAACTGAATTATCGACAGATTAAGGTTCGCTGCTCATTTGTAAATGGTTCAGTTGTTTTAGCCGGGTAAGATACGATCAGTCCATACGCTGAAAAGTCCTTTCTCACATTATGCCAAGGACGAGTTATGAACAGTAAATTTTTTGTTACATCTTGAGCCAAGGTTTTGCCAAAACGACTTTCGGATATTTAAGCTAATGAGGCCGTGCCAAGATAAGGTCGGATGGACCTATACAAGCTGTAAACTAACCTTTACCAATCCGTACGTAGTTTGGCTTGGATATTATATTTAATCCAGCTCAGCAAAATCACATATATTTCAATCTCGCTTCGACGAAATTTATACGAGAAATACTGCCACATTCGTTGCTCAAATGATAAAATAATTATTATATTCCATACGGAACCGCCCCATCGATATAATAAATTAAATATTCCTGCGCTAAATAATTCGATACGCAGTTTCACGCTTGGAAATTTAATTCCCCGGTTTATACTATGTAATATATAAAATATACTTCATATTATGATACGTGGTTAATAAGCGATATATATATTTTAGCATGATTGAACTCTTATAATAATCGAATATATTATTTAATGACTGAGTTATTACAGTAAGGAGGTAGTAAGCTTCTTCTGCTTTTTACCTGAAAGTATTGAAATCAAATCGCGTTTAATTTTCCATTATAAATTAAAATATCTAGACAATTCTCCATTCTTTTAGTAGTGGCACTTGAAAAAATACTAAAATTAGGAATTAAACCAAACAATACATTGATGAATGTCGAAAGTCATCTTGAAGCAATGTAACCGCAAAATTTGCAGAAAACACATCAAACAAAGCGCCAAACCCGTCCGAATGGAGAAAGGACCAGCAAGTCGTGACAATAATACGTAATTTCCAGATTTACGGCTAACCTAAGAAAATACAACGGTAATTAAACTGTTTTGGTATGAGTTCTTGATGTGCAAATTAGAGGATAATCCAATTATCAAGTTAGCAAAACAATTTAATCTGATTTAAATTTAATCTGATATCATCCAAACTTGAAGATTTATTTACAATTGGAGCACTGGGATAACTATGTACGGAGTATTATGAAAATACAAGCAGAGAACCAGACAATCGTGTCTGTGTTACTCACTAAAACCAAGTCTAGCCCAAGTCTGAACCGACAACGCCTTACATAAATTTCGTATAGCGCAATTTCGATAGATACCTACTTTAAAGCAGGTGTGATGTTTCAGTCAAACCAAAGCTATCTTACACTCGGAATGAATACCTATGAAAATCAATTATCTGTAAATATCGAAATGAATAGTAATTACTAACTTCGTATATTTACTTCTGTAACGCAAGTAACTTATACACGAGATAGTACAGACCAGGGAGACGTCGTGGACGTGGAAGTACCGCGAGTGTTTTCGAGAATTCATAACTCAAATCTCGAAAAAACATTCTTTTATATATAATTCTCTACATATCAAGTATAATTGCGTCCAATTTCAAACACTTTTTCCATTAGGCAATTGGATATTCATATACCGGATGCATCAGGTTAAAATAAAATGAAACTATCAGTACAGTAGTCTGCTCGATCAGTCAATCAGTGCGGAAATTTGATGAAAACGATCGTTAGCAAAATAATCATAATGTTCAGCGGGATTAACCTAACGAGAAAATAATACCATCTCTGACGTCACGGCCGTCATTTGTTACAAAATTCGACGATGGGCGGTTGGGAATACCGGAAGAATAATGAGATTCGAAAGTAGTCAGTGAAATATGTAAGTTTTACGACCAATTATGACGGTGCTACCATTACCATGGTGGCTGAGGTCATCACAACATGAATGTAAACATGTTTTTATGTACAGTGTGTATAAAGGTGCTCCTAATAAAACAGTGGTTACTTACACTTTTTCTCCGGGCAGCAAGCATAGAAAAAACAATACTCTAACAAACCAAATTTTTTTTCAAAGAAAAATCACCCTTCAAAAATAACGAACGAACTTCATGTATTACAGGTGGGCGGAAACATGATTGAGGCTATTACATTTTCAACTCGCATGATACAATGAATTGAGTTCATTCAGATTTCAGTACCGAAATGTGATAAAACAATGACGTATTCATATTAATATTCACTGTTGACACATGAACTTTTATTTTTTTTCCTGTATGTTTGAACGTTATTTCGTAGCTGCTCTTTAAGTCGCCAATAAATATTCGAATGGGGTGCAGAAAAAAAGATCCAAGCTGGGAACTAAATAATACCGCAGGTTCGGGTTCACCGCGGATATGAAGATAAATAAGGGGCGTTGTATGAAACCACTTTTTATGTTTGGAAACTCTTGAGGTTGAACTCAAGGATATTTACTCAAATACCATGTATAGGATATATTGTTATCAAGCTATAAGCTATCTTTGTTCATTTTCTGTTTCTTAGCGCAGCTATGAATTGTATTGATTGTGCATTTGTTTCAGTATACCGTAGTCAGAGATTTGGAGACAAAGGGACGCTGGTCGGTCACCTTTATTTTAAGGTCAAGGTAAAGAATGTTTTGTTGCTAAATGTAGAGCTGGAGTATAGTTATATCTCCAGAGGATGCAATGTGTAGGAAATAGTTGTCAACAATAGCACGCAAACATAAATAGCCCTTTCTGAAGATAAGGACCCTGCCAGTCACCCATACATTTAATAAAGATCTGAGCTTCTTGAGAACCTCTGATCACACCGAAAAAAGAAACGCTACTTTGTCACTCGGCTCAACGACAACTTGTTTGTATATTACGTAACATGACCACGCGGCTAATGATACTAAGTGCTATTAATTACTCTCTATGATGACGTCAACCACTTTGGGTTGATCTAGATAGGAACCGGTTGAAATTCGTTCTATTTTTGAATCGAAACAAAAGTAGAAACATTATTCAAGTGCCTTTGGCGACATGCAACTTTCCAATAGGAGCGGATGTAACCAGAGACCCTTTGTTGCCACGTTACAAAGGAACTACTGAACGCCTAAAATATATACATTTAATGCTCTCCATCAGATAGGATACGGTTGTGGTGCCTTAAACAGCGGTAAGATTAATCCCTATGACGTAGTTCGGCCTCCGATAGGAACGAATACAAGAGGATGTGTCAACAAAGGAATTAATACTTGAGTTTAAGATGAAAGTCTTTGAGAATGAGGGCAGAACTTGGCAAATAAGCTTGTGGTGTAGAGTGCACTTCGCCTTAAGCAAATATAGCAGGGTACTCGAGGTGAAGATCGGAACTACTAAGATGATGTCATTAACAGGTGTACACGTCATCCATAGGCGGATGACTCCTAATCACAGTAAAATATTATTAGTTTCCCACTTAGTTTCATCACATTTTTTTCATGTGGGTTGCTATTTAATTACCTATCACTAGCATAGGAAAATCACACTTTGGACAGCAGTAAATGTGGCAATGGCTTGTTAAGGATAACTGGACTTCTACGACAATCACTTCTGACAGAAAAAAACTTTCGAATGGAGCTCTATGCTAACAACAGCCGGCTGATAACATACACGGAGACAGAGTATTTTGAAATTATTTGATATTGATAACAATATCCGGCTGATAGCATTATCAGCGATCAAAACGAGCGGCTTCCACTATATTACGTATTCAACCTCATTGTATTTGTTACAGACGTGGTCGTGTATTATGTACAGACACATACGTGTATGAGTCAAAGTCAAAAAGTCCCAAAAGCAATCTCCTGCTACAATGTTCTATTATTGAAACAGCTTATGCCCAAGTATCGGTATCAACGATGACAGCACAATAGAATACGGATCAGATTTTATAACAAGGTCTTGGCGTCTTCTGTCTACTTAATTCAACTTTTTATTTTGAGTAATGCTGCCTAAGACAACGAACTTATAGTAGTATACTATACAATAAAATCCCGTGGAGCGAAAATTCATATCAACCTAGCTCTTTCCCAAGAAAAAAACGTCATCGTTAGCCACCACGCAAAAACTAAAACTCCCATGGGTGAGGTGAAATGAACCTAAACGACATCAAATAATGTAACTTATTACTGAGGCATTTCATATACATCGAGAAAATCCACTTCATCACCTCACAACAACTTAATGTCATCACTATATATAGCATACAATGGGATTACTTATGTATTTACACAATGGAATACGACACATCTTGCTAACGATAGACACGTCATATTTTTCATAATTTTCCCATCGTGCTCTTCGCCATCTGAGAGGAGTTCGACCGGAATTTCATTAAAAAACATTAGGTAACTGTAATTCATTAAAAAAACATTAGCTAACTGTAAAACCTGATCGTGCATGTCATTATGTCGAACAAAGGATAATGACTGCAGTTTCACTGAATATGACTTCCTCACGTAATCCTATACACGGTGGTCGTGAATCGCGTAATCGAATGACGACATTTTGTATTAAAAATACGACTACAGGTACTCCCCACTTAACGACCGTTTTAACAACCTGGTCATAAAGCGGTCAGGTCGGGAAAATAAATCATCACTCAACGACTAGGATCCAATGTAATGGGAAATGTAATATGGATTCATTAAAGAAATAATTTGTTTCAGTTTAGGCACATTTAAATGCCAACAAGGAGTTCACATACACTCACTTTTTCAACACAGCACTACTAATATATTAAGTTTATCATATCTAGTTCTGTAGTTGCGTTCAAGTGATGAAATCGGTCGAATTTTTTTATCCCACATTATTATCAGCTCGGGTTCCGGAAAGCGACTGTCAACCAGAACCACGTAGCAAATTAAGGTAACAACAACAAAGAGAACAGCACGCTGATAAATCAATTGATGGGACCAGTGCAAATATTTACGGCGGGCCATGAGGAATAAATGTCAATAAGGAAGATACAATCGTGACGTCATTTATTGCACACGTCATTAAATATTTACATATGGATACGGCACAGACGTCATTTTCAAAATTATGTTTACATGCGATGTTGTAACTTATCTGCAGCGATTTATAATTATTGGTAGCAATTTATTTTTACTGTTATTCTGCATTAATTCTGCATTCTGCGTTAATTTATTCTGCGGATGAGTATGTTGATGTAGACTGGAGAGTGTAGATGGGCCAAACAAATAGTGATACACGAAACCCATCATTCAATATGCGAAAAGATAATAATTTTTAAAAACAGATACAAGGTCACAGGTCATATCATCCTATCGCACTTGCACACTAAATCTAACGATATCGATGACAGCATTGAAGACAAAATCCGTAAATCCGTTTACTTCTGGGGGTTAATCACAAATGCTTTTCATTAATCTTCCCCGATTTCTATGAGCCTCTTGTTCGAAGCTATCCAACTATACAACAGTAAATCTCTTAAAGTATCGTAATTCGACACCTGGGACGGGATAAGACCTCACAAATATACCCCTAAAATATTCCAAAGCCATCTGGGCTTTAAAATATATATATATATATTTCTTTCTAGGTAGCTTTATAAAGACCTCGGATTTAAAATACTTATGTCATCTACTTCCGCATCTTAGGCGGCGCTGTATGATGGATGGAACGCGCTTGGGTGAGCAAACGACAATGAACACAAAAAGATAACTACTGAACAGGTCTCTTCCCAAGAGAACGGACGTAGTTTTAGTAAGATGACCTGAGGGGCGACTGATGCAAAGCAAATATCATTTAGAGCCTTTCTCCAGCCTGTCCAGACAGAGATATTACTGAGGGATGCAAGCAACGAATCATACCTTGTTTGTGTGCATTGAATGCCTCAGAAATTCCTGCATCCCCCTTGCTAATTTGTCGCAGACATTGCATTATTAAAACCTTGCAATCACAAAAACCTCCGACTCGAAACTACACCATTTAACTTAGCCTGGGATGCAAATTTCTGTCTACACCACGATCGTGTAGGACAGGAATGCCTAATTTTAGTAGGGCACTATATTTAAACGTGATGTCCCAGAAGATATGAGCAATGTCATATGTATGCTATATACAGTACTCTGTAGAGACCTGCGATACATAACAACCGCAATGAATTAATTAATTCCGAATACGATGGGATAGCAATCCATGCTTCACATGTCGTACATTGCGCAAATCTAAAGGAAATTTGCGGTTTGTGCGGTATTTTGATACAGCATTTCCGCGAATAAACACATCTCGCACGAGATTAGAAATGCGATACGATAATACTTATGAACGTATTCAAAACATCCGCAGAAACACGGGCAGTTTGTTTATTACAAGCATGATTAAGTCGTTAATAAACGATGCGACGAATTTGGAGCATTCCGCTACCAATCGTCTGGGAGAAAATTGAGTAAACTTGTTTACATTTAACTGTATAACAAGTAATTTCTGCATTATTCTTTCCGCCCCTTTTCCCTAATATTCAGCATTTATCAACTTTCCTTGAACCCCCATATCAATCAAAGTGAGGCCCGTTATGGACTCCCTCAAAGTGCTTTTGATAATAATATTTTTGAGGGCGAAAACCAATTACTCAAAATATATTTCTGAAAGAGAAAGACCGAGCAACACAAGCAGAGCAGACTATGTAGTAGCATGTAGGCATTATTATTATTGATTATTGTTGTAATTCGGCACCCCATTTTGCCTGGTACTATATATGGGCCCAGCATATATAAAGAATAAACAATGAAGACTTAAAGAACATGGAAAACGTATTGTTACTGAACACGCACCGTGTATATATCGAAAATTTCTTAATAGCAGTTAGGTGAACTCTGATAAACTAAGGTTCGGGTTGCTGTAATATTTACAGATTTATCCGTACGTTGCAATCAGCTTCTTGTACATTACATGTACATATTTTTCCACATCCTGCCAAAACCAAATATTACAAATAGCTTAAATAGTTCATTTTAAAATAATAATTAACTGCTTGGGAGGTAAAATATTACAAATGCTGAACCGAATATCACAAATAGCTTTAATAATTCATTTTACCTTAATAATCGACTGCGTGGGAGGTAAGACATTACCAATTTTGATTATAATGTCTGACAACAAGGCGGTTTGTTGTGCGTTGCAACGAATAAAGTAATCTAGGTCCATGCATATTGCGTGGACTACAAAGCACAACAGAAGCCTGGAAGATATGTACACATTTAGTAGCAAACACTGGAGGCACATTTGTACGCAACGCATGCCTAACAGTATGGGCGGAGCCAGTGATGGATGTTTTTGTGAGTTCATCACGTGAAACTTGAACTCATATGAATCGTCTAAAGTTTAGACGATAGACTGTAAACAAGACGGTTTTTGAGAGCATATCGTGCGGCATATTCCGTTGTGTAGCGATTATTGCCGAGCCACTAAGATAACATATCGTCTACTGCGGAAAACTAAAAGACTTATAAATCGGTAATTAATCACTGTAATTCAGCATTACAGCAGTCATGCCAACAGACGAAATTGATATATTGTACTTCCATTGACGTTATGAGTTATTATGAACGGATTACCGCTGTTTTTCAATCGCGCTACTAGTACGATTGATTGAATCAACAAGAAAACAAGGAAAACTTATCAATCGTGATTAAAGTTGCCACACTTCAACCCGTTCAAAGTACCGTTTACGTTTCGCAGATATACCATGCTATCATGGAACAACAACCCTTAAGCCACTAAATTCTCTGAAATGTCCAGTTAAACAGAATTTTACAGATTTCGAGTTATTAGGGTCAGTTAGTTGCGTCAGCAGCTTTGGACTGACGATATAGTACTACGTCATTCAGTGAGAAATGGAACTGATAGAAGAGGGGGGTAATCAATGGTACTTTCAAATGAATAAATCCAAGTCAGTTGACCGATCACGCGGGGCTAATGAGAGTCAGAACTTCAAAACTCAATCTCTGAAAAGTATATCAACTCGTTGTTTTTCTTCAACTTATTTCTTACCTTTCTATAACGGGAAAATAATTCGATATTCTAGGTAAAATTTTCCAAAATTCTATTCAAAAACTCAGATTAACACACAAATCATTTAGATATTCAATGAATATGATTCTGATGTTAGTAACTGTAGGCTATACATGTAATGGTATAAATGATTATAACAATCCCTACTCGAATCGGGATTTCTTTAGGTCTATTCACTATTTATTGCATACAGAGAGCAGTACATAAGGCTGCATAACCAATATGACGATGCAAATTACTCTATATCCGTTTCTCTGTTATTGTTGGTATACGATTATTTTGGCATTCACCATACTTATTAAGTTTTGATTGTTTTATGGGAGCAAGACAACTGAAAAGGGCCCGTAAATTACAAAGAATCAACGTCATAGAAAACTATAGATAGGAATAACTAAGATGTTTATTGCTTTCCACCACAGGATTCACATAATCGCTCGTCCCAAGGGACTGGTGTTATTCGCCCTATAGTGTAAGCGTCATTAAATTCACAAACACAAAATTCAGAGGATCAATGACGCTTACACAGCTCAGTACAGTAAATAGAAAGAAATCCCCCTTTTCACGACGACCAAGATGCGAAACAAAACAGAAATGATTCCACATATGACAGCCAATAAAAATTTTTACTACAACTAGTCCAACTTTTACACATAAAAAAATTACTAAATTCAGAGCCTCAAAAATTCAAGCCAAATTGAACTCCATTGTTTTTTTACATAGATTGATTTTTACTTTGCAAGTTGCTTTACAATATTGGACACTATACAGTATATGACATGCTGGCACATCAGCAGAAGAGTGCAAATATCAATGACACGGGTGGATAAAATGGAAATATATCGTGTGACACCTGGCTCGAGCCACCTCCGTATCAAAGCAGACCCAAGCGAAACAAACTAAAAAAAGATACAGGCTTGAGTAACGATCAATGAACTATGGTTTAATTTGTTTCATTTCACTTGCTAACAAAGCCCGGGGTTCCTGTGAAGATAGTTTATAAATCACGATGCAACACTGTCATTCTTAATGTAATAATATAATGATTGACCTATGTAAACTAACATCAATACTAATTTCACGCAGTCGCTGCGCCAAGGACTCTCTGTTTGGTAAATATAATGTAAATAAAATTGATGGATGATCGAACGAGATTTTATTCATATACGAAATTATAGCTGCAAATTCGGAGAAGGAATGTGCGCTATCAAGGAAATGGTTAAAGATATCAACAAAATGTTTGATTCTGATAGTCACTGAACCGCGCCACCAGATCAAATTCCTCATGACAAAAACGATAAAATATAAATCCGACAGGAATTCAATACGTTTCAATCTATTTTTTTGGTAAATAACAAGATCAAATAACTCTGTATCGAGATGCCTGATTTCCGATCAAAATAAATCTTTATAACTTCAAAACTTACTGGATCGACCCCACGTGTACAGATCAGTGCTAAGAAGAATATTTTCGCTACAAGGATTCCACTGAAAGACATCCGCTAATCTAATTACTGTATTAATCAAATACTTATACTGTATTATGGTGAGTGTTTTATATTTTCAAAAGTTTTAATACCAGTGAATGTTTTTCTTCTGCAGATGCAGCAACATTCGAATAAACATGTTTATACCAATTGCAGTTGCAGAATGGTGCAATTATCTCATGGGATCTAAGGAAATACTGATGACAGATGTGTTACCGGTTGGGATTATATCACGCAAAGCACGTTGGTGGATTCCGTAATCCGATAACAAAAACCCATACAATGATTCATTTCGCCTTAAATTAGGTAAATGGAAATTTATTCCCACTCCATATGCACATTACAATTTTTCATCTATATTTGACTTACTATCAGTCTTATCTGTTGAAAATATTATATACCGCGGACCCAATTCTACCTACAATTGTCTCAATTCCGTAAATAAGTATTACCAAGTAATACCTTGGTAGCTTAATGAGTTCCAGTTACCAAGAAATTCACATTATGAAGCCCATTCTGCACAAATAATCAGGGCACTTGAACAACTAGAACCAAAATAATAAAAATTGTCTTTTCTCCCTCGAAAACATGATATGATGAGCCTCTGCTCAGATGTCCATCCAGAAATATTCTCAAATAATTCCAGGGAAAGGGATTTTCAAGGAGAATTAGCAAACGATTTTCATTGGGGGTATGACAAGAAAATGTAGGGTAGATGTCCACGTACTCTGCGTATAAGCCCGTGTGATTACTGGACAAGTTCGAGGTATTACAAAATACTTACTCATACATACTCACATGTCTATCCAGAAATATCCTCAAAAAATTCCAGGGAAAAGGGATTTCCAAGAAAAATTAGCAAACGATTATCATTGGGGGTGTGATAAGAAAAGGTAGGATAGACGCTTCACGTACTCTGCGTATAAGCCCGTGTGATTACTGGACGAATTCTAGGTATTACAAAATACTTTTCGCTACAAATTGTTACCACAAAAGACCAAAAATCGACTGGGTCGATATACAAATAGAATGAGGAGTAACACCACGACCACATTTCCACTATTAGAGAGATAGGAGAAAGAAACGATTGACATCGACGCGTCAGCGTATGCGTTTGTATCGAATGGGTGGGTTAGCTCAAATATGACAACTATACTTAACGGTCGAAAATAGCTGTTATAATGGAACGTTCATAGGTAAACAGGGACCGTTACTACATCATTACCAACCAACAATGTTAAGTACTACATACTACACACGAAGACTAAGGTTAAAATGAGGTCGCTTAGACTATAAACTTTGGATACATTCAAGCAGAAAATGACAAAGTTTTTTAAATAATACAAATACGGAATTGAAACTCGAAATTTGTTTTTTATTAACCTTTTTATGTCAATATTTACCTATGATCCAATCACAAGACAAATCGTCATTTACTTTTCCAACACGATCAATCACAAATATTGCAATGCTGACTTTAGAAAATCTTAAATCTTAAAATCTTTAGAGAACGTCTACTGTATGCATAGATTTAAGATTCTTAGAAATTTCAGGATTGAACAGAATGAGCGAAAAGTGAGCCACAGTTATTAAAAATTAATGCTTCACGAACTGAAATTTCAAATCAGTTTTCAAATTCTGTTGAATAAATACAATTTTTGGCTATACAGGAGCACTGCTTGCATAATTATTATCAATTATGATCAAACCAGTCACACTTAAACTTTAAAGTCAAACTCAGTTCACACCAGTTCATATTTTTACTTTACAGTATTTGTATCCAGTCTTCCTGGCACCCATCACTACACAAGGCTTTATCGCTCAAGTGACTATTGGCTTAATTAAGCAAACATCGGCCTAGTTGAGATTACAAACGTGGAACAACGTCCTGGGCAGGTAATCCTTGGTTCAATGTAACAATAGTGTGATAGTACCGTATCTATTAAGTAATCTGCGTCAGAAAGAGGTATAGCAGCAACTTCACTCGATCTTCTATCTATCAACATATTTATCAGTTGAGTAGCGACAACAATAAATCACTGTTGACTGGCTTTTTGTAAATAATTAGATACCTAGTTTTGTACAGTACATATAATTCGTCTGCTGTTACGTAACGCGATTTTTTGTTTACTTCCGATTCACTACTGTAACTTCCCACCAAATTTAGACGTGCCGTGCGGAATTGACGCAAAACAAATATTTTGCCTCACAACGTGTAGATTTATCCCACTATCAACGAAAATATCGCACACAAATAGAAAAGGACTTACCACATTCACGACTTCCTTCCCGGTCTCACGACGTTCTGTTGAGGAACACTTCCCACGCACAGAGCGAGTCGGACCTGAACCAAAGAACTAAGATTTTAGATCAAAAGTTTTAATTCTGGATGATAATTTCATTTAGGAATTTTCTCCTAGATCTTAGTATTTCCCAACTCCTTCAATACAAATAAATATGTTGAAACGTGAAAACGTGGAGTTCTGCTATTAACGCTGTTTTGTTTCGCAAATATGAATCTGATATTATTCAAGTAAATGAATGAGGTATTCTTCTGAAGTTATGTATTTATAACCACTGGATTTTCACAGTTGATTTTTTTTTTAAATGGGAATTATTCACAGAACAAGACATCCATCAAATGATTCAAATGATCAAGTGTTTCACTAGAACACACACTGAACTGATCGCATTCATCAAAACCTTGGTCCGATAGCCATATTATTAGGTTTGCTTTCGGGTTCTTGCTATTAGCTGATGATAGTATTTACTGAGATGTTGAGAAAGGAACTCGGATAATCCGTGCATTTGATTTAATTTTAAAATCGTCTTTATCAATTAAAATGAAAATCGACCTGTCCAAATTGAGCATTTCTTGGAAAAACTAGCTTAACTGTAGAAATAAAATAAATGAATTATAATCACTGTAGAAAGTGGAAAGTTTAATTGATATTTTGATTCCCATCAATGTGGAGCACCATCAAAATGTATTTTTTTAGATTTCTCAACGTAAAAGCATAAAAAGGGTTTAAGCACTCGGAGAATCATAATTTATAATAATAACGCAAAGCCGCCTCAGTGAACATGGCGTCATTCACTGACGTAAGAAATTTTCCTCAGCGGAAACAATCACGTCATTCGATCTATTTTTCCAGTCATTATTTAGGGTAATTGTCTTAGTTCGTCAACAAGGTCATATCATGACCAGAATCACTGACACTAAGCCCCCTAATAGTCAAACCCAGTAAGTCTTCAAGAATGCAGGAAAGCAGTAAACTGTAGATATACCGTGAACAAAACAACATGTAGAATTATTTCCGCTATGTTCGATGTCTTTCATCTATAGTGGCGCTCACAAAGTGTATTTATATCTAAATTCATCCGCTAAAAGGTTGACCATACGTTACGTTAAGCTAGTTAAACGTGAAGTGAAACTTTTCAGCTGCCTTTCGGTCAGTTGCTATGTCGTATTACTCAATTATCTTAATCGTAAACAAAGCCCAGTTATTGTCACGATATCATAAGGAGGCTAAAACACTAAAAACCGGGAGATTCAGATAAACCGGTAATACGGGTAATTACTTCCAAAATGGCCTATTTGGTCGACTCGCTCGTTTGAACTTATCCTTAGCATAGTCCACTTGTCTACTTCGGCAAGACAATAAAGATTTACCGGGCAGCATAACCGCAAAGAGGTTAGGCCTTGTAGTGAGTTTATGGGAAATGCGACGAAATTTGAAAGTTGAGATCAAACACATAGATAGTATTACACCACACTTAGGATTTTCTAAAGTAAGCATTGCTGTATTTGTGATTGATCTCGTTGAAAAATTAAATCTTGTGATTGGATCATAGGTAAATATCAACCTAGAAAGGTTAATAAATAGAATATATAAAATAAAATAAATTTCTTGCAACAGAAATATACTGTACAGTACTTTTGTACAGTATTTTCAATTCCGTATTTGTATAATTTACAAAACTTTGTCAATCTCTGCTTGAATGAATCTATTTTACACTACATGAAACTTGTGTTTGGATCAATTTATAGAATGGTGGTTAATTATTTTGAATTCTTATATGTATCCTCCTCTAGGCAGACTGTTTGTTATATATGGACCTACATAGTAGTGGTGGGGGGCGCTAGAGGTGAATACCATCCAAGCAAACGACTCTACATACTACTCAATAGTTGGATAAAAAGTTACTATTGTTGTTAGATAATGAGTCGAGCATATATATATAGCAATCGGTCAACCCTTAACTGCCCACCTGCGATGTAGTTAATTAGAGTTTGCTGTGAAACCAAGTTAACTCTAACAACCTTCTATTACCAGCATTAATAATCATTATTCCATCATTTATATCTAAAAATGGATTATCGTCTACAGATGTGGGAAGCGAGTTCTATGTCTACAATGGTACTCCGAGTGGGTTCGCCGTAATGGCAAGCCACGCAATTATCCAATAGACTTGAGTGGGAGTTAACTATATACAAGCTAGATCCATCTGTTCCAATGACTACTTTTAACCAAAAATTAGATCTCTATCACACGTGTATAATTTGGCACATCACGTCAACAACACGAATACTGAAACCGGCGTTTGAGTATATCAGAGTTAAGGAAAGAATAAGGCAACCAATCTCAAGTTATTGAATAAATAATAGCCCATGAATGAATATTGCTGATTTTTTTTATTTTAAAACAGGCGCCAGCGATCTCAGTATGTTGCAACACATCTCGAACAAGGGGCTTCAAACCAAATTGCAACGATATGAATGGTATCACATATCACTTATCCTACAATAATTTAGACTTTCTCGAACAGGAACACGATATTTAACTTATTATTTATACTAATGAAACTCTGTTATAAGGCTTCAAGTATTTTCAAGTTTTTGTGCTACAAACCACCTTTTTTTAGATTACAGCAAGGAACTAAGCTCCTTTCGTTACCAATCAGACTGTGACGAAATGGCTCAGTATATTCGAATTTTTGTGTCAAGACTATTCCTAGTTACTACACTACAAGCACTTCACATGGATCATTAAATTAATTAGAAAGATCGCAACTACGATACAGCAGTTTTATCAAACAAAGACAACTGAACCAGCGACGAATGACAAATTGAATTTCTATAAATATCCCGACGACATGCGGACACAGCATCTAAAAAATCTCCAGGAGGCTTAATTCACAATGGATTACGTCACGACAATAAATTAACCTAAAAATAACTTCCAATATAGCCATAAAATTTGGAGAATAATATCAAAATGTCTGGTTCAATCCAGTTGAAATAATAAGTCGTGCCGAAATCACCAAACAACGATCGTACTCCTCCCAGTTTTAAAACTCATTTCTGCGATATCGGCGTCTTCTCCTATTCCGTCAAGTCTTAAATAGTTTGCGAATGAATACACAACTAAAGCTCGTTGCGCTATTATATCAACAATCTAGATTGACCTTTCGCTGATCATCCGCCACTGTTGACACAAACACAATGCGTCGAATGCCGAAGCGCGAAAGTCATTCTTTGGTACGTCATTCTAAGTGCCGACAGAAACATTACAAGATTGAAAGACTTGAGGAATGAAAAAATAAGTATTCAGAAAACCAGATATTCCACGAAGTTCTTTTCACTGTTTTCTCTACGAAAACTAGCAGTCTGCTTGACACAAGGTCAGACATTGTAGATATGCAACATACTCATATTCAGAGTTACTAAAGAACATGATTGGAGTGTCAAGTCAAGTCAATTCAATTCAACACTTACTCTGCGTCGAGTTTTTCAATTCAGTGACTCGACGTTGAAGATTTGCATGTCGAGTAGCAAAAATACTGCGGCCCAGGTATAAAGGACATATGAAACACGCATAGAGACATTCATTTCGGATAGCTAAGTGGTAAAAGCGTCGACTAATGCCCAATTGGCAAAAAAATCTTTATAAAAGAATCCATACATCTTTACCGAGTGAAATATTCAATTTCGGACTATGAAAACAAGTTCTGTATATTCATGTCGTGTCAGTAGTATTGTACATGGGAAATACATGTAGGTAATGTAGATTTGGGTTGGAGCTAGACACCAACATATATAGTAGGATTGTATTGTATACTGTGTATACTTAGGAGGAAATAGTAAATAATAAAAAGCAGGAGACAACCCCGGTGAAAATAGGAAGTGCCATGTCGCACCTGTGTTCGAACGTTGTCGCCCGCCTCGAGATATCTGACGATCTCTAAAGACCACCGCCTTCGTTGAATATCGTTAACGAAACGAACGAACGAACGAGAAACTGCTTCCTTTACAGCGCGAGAGGTAGTTGATAATTACGTCTTAATATGATCCGAAATCTCTAAGATAACATAATAGCTTCGTTGGTGGGACTACGAAAAAACAATTTAGCAACCATTGAAATCGGTTTGTTTGTCCGCCCCTCTCTTGTCGTAAGATTCCACCCTACTTCAAACGTTTGGTCCGTGAAAGTAATACTCCTGTGTGCTTTGCCGTGGCGGCAAATCAAAACCGGAGTCGTTGTTGTTTGCCTGATTGAAATTTCAAATCAACAACTCATTCTACGTTTAATTATGGTACAGTAATCGGTTTCTGTTCTTTACTAGGTAAGGACGTATCGGATTGCTGGTGTACTGCTCTATGCTTAGTCGGTTGGTATGCTACGTAGTTGAACAATAGTACATGGGTCGTCCACGAATATTTTTTGAAAACGCACTAAAATGTCCTCGAATAGTCAAGAAATATGAACATGAATCACAGTATTTAAAATACGGACTACAGGTTATATATAGAAAGGTTGAATAGAGTTCAAGGAAACGAAACGGAAAGTTAAGTACAACTCTTTCTTTTCTTTAAATATATTTTCGAATTCCATATTTGTGCGTTTATTTTTTTCTCTTATCCACATCGTTTAACCGAATTTAAGGGGTGTTCGTCGGGAATATAGATAGGCCTGATGCTGGCTTTGAATACTCAAATGAGGTATATCCTTGCAGTGAAACTTTCGACAAGATTTCCAGTTTCATATTTCCGGGATAGATAGTTTCCGAATGAAAATTCGTAAGCACGAACAAGGAATAATATTATTCAGATGTAAGCATACTCAAAACAATCGACTGCTTTTGACAAATAGCGAACCGGTAGCAATGGGTTATAAATCTGCCTTTGAGTTCATTCTCTCATGAACAATATTTACATGTTTAAATACAAGATTGTATTACAAACCACACCATATTCTAAATTTCTTTTCGCCCGACCATGTTTTGGGAACTGTAATGAGTGTAAATGCTATACACACCATAGATGTCCACACAACACAAAAATAAAGTGCTATATTCGATAGATATGTAACATATGTTACTAGCCACCAAATACTTCACATTATTGTTTTTACAGCCGTAGTACCTCACTCACTTAGTGGGGACTATTTGCTAAACCCCAATTTCAAAATAGCTTGGAATGTTCTTGGACCTTTAAAGTCAAGAGCGTGTATATATTTATTATTTTGAAATGCAATGGCAAAACTCATTTAGCGACTTAACGTTTGGGCTCGGCACCGTTAAGTGAGACTAAGGAGATTCGAGTTCTATACTGCGCGCGACAACTTTCGCGAACAACAAGCCATAAACCAACTACGAACCATCAATCAAAAGAGCAGGAAAACAGTCGAGGAACGACGTTAAACTTGGCTTGTGAATATTTCTAAAACCGCGTACAAGCGAGGTTAACTGCACAGATGAAAACCGAAAACAACCAAAACGGGCAGCAGCTGGTAGATGGAAAATTTCCAGGCGTGGTTGTTCGAGTGGTGATGAAAAACTTTGTTAGAAAGAGTTCACAAACAATACTAGCATACGTCACACGCCATCTGTAGCGTACCTTAATAACATGTTAAGTTGAACCGAATTAGTAAAGTACTGAAGGACTTAATAATGGATTAGAAACCAATTGAAATTATGATATATGATGTTGTTGTCATTTTCTAGTTCGGATTAAGGCATTAAGGCCAGATGTTCGAAACACGTCGTCCACCAGAAACAGACGTGTTAAGTTTTTGACGCAATACACAAGTACGTCATCCCTATTTCTGTCTTCATGGTGATTTTAAGATAAGCCAGTATTTAAAGAGAATAAAACTCGGTTCCCCCAAAAATCTAGTTTTTATAGACATTAATAGGTTGTTCTCGGATGTGAGTAAGACACCACCGTATAACAGAAGCCCCGACTTACGTACGAGATTTATATTATTTTATGGAACGACCACATTTTATTAACCAACACAATCAACTAAGTAGGCTGTTGATAGAGTTGTTATGTACCTTTCTTCTATGATTCTTCAACTATTTACTGGAACTTCTCTCTCATATGAGTGTAAGTCATCAGGTTAACCGTTATAGCAATAAAAAGTGATTGGAAAACCCACAATAGTTGCTCTCGTGAACTAGTCAAATATACGAAAAGACGATCTAGATTCTACCCTATCAAAGTTAAACGCGACTCTCGAATGCTGATGGTATCTTAAAGCTTCATCTTGACATACAGTAGACTCCGTTTAACTAGACCACACATGAATTGCAAAATAAACTTAGAGTTAATAAACTGTGGAAACAATTTTAATTATTTATTTGAAATTGTGTCCAACCTTTGAACTAAGAATCCACATTCTTCCGAACCGATAAATGGATGACGTTATAGCATAGGATTGTTTACGCTTGAAAACGCGAAAATTGCAGTAAACATATAGTGGGTTTTATCTAACAATTCTTTAGTACTGATCACCAAATCAATATGCGTTGTCATTGTTGATGAACTTGGCGAGCTGTATCGGGTCCAAAATCAGTTACAACCACTCAGAGGCCACTTAGGATAACGTGCAAAGCCATGAGTCCGCGGATAGGCAGAAGGTATGGTTAGTGTCTTACACTAAATTATTTTCGTTCAATCTTCCCCATAAAGGCAAACAATCTAATCTAGTCACTTCAAAGATGAAACAAACGTATCATCCTTGTGTCCCTCATTTTAAACGTGCGAAAACTAATCGCAATTGACAGCATTTCCTCTTCAGTAAAGTTGCGCAACTATATACTCAATATATGCACAGGATAGGTATCAATCATCGAACATTATTATTAGTAGCAGTTTTATCCGGCCGCAACTCTTTATTACTCCGATATTCCCATGGCTGATTTCTGGACGCTATCCCAGACACCGCGTCTTCAGCTACCACAGGGTGTAGAATAAAGGAGTGGTGCGGCTGTTGACTGCCGGCAAATTAATTTTTGATAGACGATAGACTTTCTAGACGCGTGAAAAAATTCCAACCAGTCAAATTCTACAGATTTTCACAAATATTGTGTCGTTTGTCTACTACATCCGTAACACTTAATAAATTGTGATATATGGCAAATACGAGTATGTTAGATTCTTAGTTAGTTAGTTATGTGGCGACAGTTGGGATCCAATATAAGTTGGGATTTCAGGTTTAGCTCTATAGAATACGACAAAATACACAAGGATCTACTCTACCATTGTCGGCCTAATTTCGACAGAATTCATAATTTTATCAAGAAAACGAATTTCTAGCTTTTAGCATGATTTAACAGCATTGATTGAACAACACTGATTCAACAACACTGATTTAACAACACTGATATAACAACACTGATTTAACAACATTGATTTAACAACATTGATTTAACAATATTAAAAACCGACAGAATTAACAACGGCAATTAGGTGAAACTTCTGCTTATTTGCAACAAAACATTAAGAAAATCGTTATATTTCCTTCTTTTTTTAAACTGAAATCCGTTCGGGTAGTACAACAAAAAACTTGAGGATATTAAAGCAGCCATTACTTAGACTGGATGGGTTAACAGATCCAATAAGGAGTATGAGGTGATGGAGCAATGTCTGGATTCACGCTACTTGAGATTTAGCCCTTATTTCCCCTTAAAAGTCCGCTTCATTGGGGACTATGATCTACAGAGTCAACATTTTATCAACCACTATTAACTCCATAACATTTACTCGTGGATGGAGGATTACAACGCGTCTCGGCGTTAGTGTCAAGATTGCAAAATTAGGAAAATACAATGCTGTAACATAATGAAAAACTCAACGAATAATCTTTTCACACTATCATCCATCAAACCGAACCAAACTATTGTTTCATATAAATAGAGTAATAGACTATTAAGTACGCAGTACGAACAACACCACGCAAGTTCACCAGCTACTAAATGGATTTTAAAAATATTTACATGAAACGTTTCATATTTCCGTAAACAGCTATCGATCTTAAACGAGTCAGAATCTGTATCACACAAGGGAGAATGAATTCACACCCAACCGGTTATTTCTCGATCATTAAACGTCTTGTTTTGTGTGATAGCTTCAAGCGGAAGCAAACATGAGAGATATCAACGACGATGACAAAGCTGTTTACTACCGGTACTGGAACCATAGCTGCTGCGCCGACATCAATAGTAATACTGCACTTTGATGAAAGCCAGGAACTGCGATGAGAGTTAGGCTATACAACACTTGCAAACACCGAATCTATGACCTACTGCTTCTGTTAATTCACTAAATTATATACAGTTAGTGGTGATAGGGTTTAGTTTGACGGATGAATCAAGTATAGCAGGCGTGATTTGCGAACCCAATTACGTGCAATATTACGAAACGTATGATGTGAGCAAATACAATATGCCTGATTCCGCGAATACGCGGGAAAATTAGAAAACAACATTGTAACGAATTGGAGTCATAGAATGGATTCTGTCAACACGAGAACTAGTTGAACCGAATTCTGGTTAAATTTGGAGCTTTACACATTTTCTTGTGGTGCCAGGCAGCATGTTCGCTATCGAAATTGGCAATGGTTCACTCAAGTATATGAATCATCGCCATGTTTTAATCGCCATCATGATTTAATTCCCAGACCAATATTATTGTGCTCTTCTATGTTCTACGTAAGATATGATACATGATATGATATGATTGTTTCATTAAGATGAAATTACTGACGCATAGAGAAATAGAAATAGCCAGACAACGTAACCTATCCTGACCCGACCCGAAAATATACCAAACAACTGCATGGAACCTTGATTAACAAACAGAGCCTGGAATTCCAAGTAAAGGTCAAATGTCATTAGTAATATCAGTCGGTCAAATCTCATCAGTAACATTTTGTTCTCTTAATTGCTATTAGCTATGTTGACGAAAGGCGCGTTCCAAAACATATATATAGCTAATCAAATACAAGTTATGAGTCAAGATTTCTCACGTATTCATCAATAATATCAATATTTGAAACGGAGGAGGACTTTCAGTTTATCAAGGTCTATGGTATGGAACAAGCACGAAAATTGCGCAGCAAAAAATCAACAACCTTGCTAAAAACAACACGTAGCATATTCTCCTACAACAATTAGGTTTTAACGAATATATGACGTCACGAATGCTTATTTGTTTCATTCGCACCTACAGGAAACTGTGACACACACGTCACCGAGAGACCCCCAACTGGGACACTCGGTAAACTCCACATAGGTGTATTGTAAATGTTACAATGAGGCAGGCAAACACAATATTGGCAGAGACAAATGATATCATAGAAAGTTATTTTGTAGCAATAAAAGTTGCTCGCGTCACAAGCCGTAAAACTACTGCGTCCAACAGCGAATTTCTTTCGCTTGAATCACGCCACAATTTTTTCATTGTTATCGTCTTACTCACGCCGACATTTTCATAACGATATCTGTGAGATTCGAATTTCTTCGGTCAGGATATCAATAGACAGTACAAACCCGCGTCGTGATTTAATTGGAAAATTCTCCGGTTCGCCCAATGGTCATTTTCAATACAAAAAGCATGAGTTATAACTACTGTATTCCGCTATACCTAGTATGCTCGGTACGTCATGTTTGTTCTAAAACTAGTCATGCATTTCTTTTAAATAAGGCGATTGTGTGTTATTGCCTCCTTGCCAGTACGTAAATCTCTAAGGAAAGAAGATTCCAAGATTTCATTATTCTAAGATTCCAAGTTCTCACTACAAAATTGTATATGCAAATGCATGGTGTAATTTTGGAATGATCACACATTCACATTACTTCACTCATTCCACACTACATATGCCTCATTGCCAGTACGCAAATCTCTACGGAAAGAAGATGTCAAGAATCCACTATTTCGAGACATATAGTTCTTACTACAGCATTGGATATGCAAATGCATGGTATAATTTTGAATGATCACACATTCACATTACTTTACTCATTTCCCATTTCACCTATTTATACAGAACAGCACTCATATATCTACACAAAATATATACTCATACATAGTACATTGGGTGACGTAATCAGTGTAACGAAAATTCTTGAAACAGTAATACATTATTCTTGCATTAAAAATGGTTTACTCACGTAGAGTAATCTTGCTATTTCAGAACGGAATCTAAAACACAGATTTGAATACAGCGTGATCCTTACTCCATTTCTTGGTTTTACCAACTTAACATTGCTATAAATGCAAATTAGATTACAGCACTAAAATCTATTGTGAATCAACCATAACGTGGATGGCAATATACACAGTTAATGTGATTGACCGATATGTGATCCTAGTTATTTTATAATCGCCTGGGAGAAATAAACCAAATATGCTAGAAGATATCGAGATGTAACTAGATGCCGGGTCTAGCGAGAAAATTGACTGACAAGCCGACGATTGAACGCGAGATAAAGAAGTGTTCACCAAAACACAGCCACCAAATATGGAGTGGTTAGAATTCATACAGATGAAATTACATACGTTTGCTATCAAAAATGTTTACAGGCTGGCTANGCTAAGATAACAGAAAAAAATAAAACTATCAACTCTTATATTAGTGTAAGCAAATACTTCGTAGCTGCAGTATCATCTTGTGCAGCTATATAAAACTCTAATGTTTCTCTGTAATTCTAGAAATCTTTAAGTTGTGGTTCTTCTAAGTATACATGTTCTGACATTTCACCATTCTAAACCACAACATCGAAATTGAATTTATCTGTCAATTTCATGATATCAGGAATAAAAAATCGTACTTCATTGCATAAATATATGTTAAATTTGGTCGTGTAATTTACAGGTGACTGGATTTTTTCCGTTATTACTCTTTAACTGATACTTGCTTTGCACAAAAATCATCATGTTACTGGCACGAATCCATCGAGATCATGCATCCCGATTGAGACTAAAACCTTGTTACCGATTTAAGTAGTCCATAACCTTAAATCTCTATCAAGTTACGGTATATTTTGTTGAACTAAAACGATCGCAATCGGAAACAGATGCGGGTCATACTCGGTTAACATTGCCACGTCCCTCTAGAAATTCACGTAATCCGTTCAGGCTCTGATAGGGCTCATGTAGAACGCTTGTACAAATAAACAAGGTATTGTTCTAACATCTAGTTATTCTATGATCATTATCGCCTGCATGCAGGAGAAATTGGTTTCGCCGCCTTGTGTTTCAGTAATTACCCATTATAGTATTTTGTTTTCGTCGAATGGTTAAAATTGTTGTGGCTTATCTGATAACTGACGGTGGTCATCGTCTCCTACATGACCGTTTCAGTGTAAACAACTAGGGTTTCGAACAAACCACATCAAACGCTGAAAGCATGCGCTGACAATAAATACGAGGCTCTACGAAAGGTCACCTCTTAAGCACAGCTATACGCTAAAGTATGCACTAACAGATATGGCATCGTACGAGAAATAATTAGCGGTCGCCGATGAAATCTATCTTTGAATTTTCGAAATACTTTTTGGTTTGATTTCGATCTAGTTTGCTATATTCTCATTACTTTGTTTGGAAACATAGGGCAATTACGTTACATATTTCACACAACGTTGTCAACTTTACGTACCAGAGAAACGCATATTACCATTGAGACAAACTCTTCCTCCTCAATTAGTGTGGATGTGAAATGGGATGGGAGGACGGGTGATCTTTGTACATAAAATTAAATTTTTGCTGTTTTGCTATAAATTTCAAGGAGAGCGTTCGCAGTTAAATGACATTCCATTTACACTTTATTTGTAAACACACATCGGCTACAATAATGCTACATATCCTACGCTTCTCCTAACTTACAGTAGCTACTGTTATAGCAAAGCTATTCTTAGAAGAAGTACGCTCCTTTGCGCTAAATTATCAACATTCGTTGTCCAACAGCAATTCTTCCTCATTAATTATTGAGATATTACACTGGTAATCGTATTATACAAGCCGGTAGTGTCATATCGAGGTGAGGTTGTTTACAGATTGGAAAAATAGAGAGTGCAAGGTTAACAAAAAGGCTAGTTATGATACTAAAGCTAAATCAAACTGCAACACACCTACACTTACTCGAGTGAGTTTGACTAGAGAAAGCGAAAATGACAGAAATTTATGATGATAGATAGTGATTTATATTACGGAATAGTTTGAAATCACTCGAAGTTTATTCTCCACACTATTCCAATCTCATTCACACATAAAATCTACAAATGTTTCTGACATTTCTGACAATGTTGCGATGGCATAAACAGCCCGCCGTAAGAGGCAAATGGGGGGAGCGCATACCGGTTTAAGAATGAAGGCATAGGGCATAGGCATTAGGCATAAGTTACCTACTTTCCCTTCCCTAAACAACTTCCAACAGAACTTTCTCCTTCTTTAGTGCATAGACACCGCTAATACCTTGAAATTAGCACCAACAACAACATCAAAGCTATTCCAACGTTTGATCCCATGTCTATGATGGAAGCGCGGAAGCTGGGCATATTATAGTGTAAAGAATGCGATTAGCTGGTTGAAGCAATGCTATGTATGAAACTTAGAAATACCAAGGACGAAGATTGCAGTAACAAAGAAAGTAGGGACGTGTTTGGAATGCGCGGACTAAAGGCAATTACCATGTGCAATACTACCTTAATACCGCCATGAGCCTGAAGTACAAAGCAAATAGAAATAGTCCTGATATAAACACAGTCAACATTTTACGTGATAGGAAAGTGATCAAAACAAAGATGAGAATTCGACATTTGTTAGTTATTCAAGTTGCTTTTATTTGCATTCCTAAGTATGTTTTCAAAGTTTACGTTGGTATTGTCTCATTGCAACCAAGCATCTGGATGAATATGCTGGTAATATACCAGATACAGCAGATATACCAGACAACTGAAGCAAAATGAAATTCCCATTGAAAAACTCATTACAAGGAACCCCGGCGTTGATGAATCGAAAACTAGAATTTCATTGGCGTTGATATCAAGAATTTAAGATCACTGCATTAAATTCTCGGTTTATGACACTTCTATTACCGCCTAACCTAATTTTCTCCACCACAGACAGATATAGCAGCGAATTCTAATCCGGGAATTGCTCCGCCTTATGCTAGATGTTAACCAGGGTTTAGGAGTTCTTTCCGCGCTCCACATGCGAGCTATATTTTGTTGTGGTGATATAATAAATTAAATTTATGTGTTTCGTTACAGCTTGATGTACAAGTTCAAGCGGAAATATGTCTTATCGACTCCGACACGAAATATGTCGAATGGTGCCAAGCACATGCTATTTATAACAAGCAATGTTGTTGCTATATCGTTACTCCCATGTGAATAAGTTTGGAATGTACGCAATGTCAATAGTTTATGAAAAGAGGTAGTTCGATACAGCACAACGTGCAAGCTTTTTGAATAAATTGAGCGATACATATCATCATTACATGATTTATACAGCACAATTACGTTCTTCTAAACATTTCGTAAAGTCCATTGATGGATATATTTGCGCTTTAAAGTGGAATTAGAACATACAAATAATGGTTTTAGCAAATGAGGTAGAATTGGACGTAGCTAGGTTGAAATAGGGACTTTAGAAAGGATTGCCGGAAAAAAATTGACGCAGAGATCGACATACGATCAACGACACCCTGATAAGTGGGTGGAACATACGACTCGATCACTCGACGCTTTCGAGTTGAAAACGATAGTACTGTATGTATGATAGGAAAAATCAACCCAAGCTAAAGATAACCGGAAATTGCCTTCGATGAAGACCGTTCAGTAGTACGAAAAAGGCAGATGTATTAAGTATTGGAATATAATTAATTTGAGTGAGTTTGACATAACTGGTTACATGTTACCATTATTTGTTTGTCGAATTACTGAAATAGTACAACAGGGCGTTGCTTGATCTAGACAGGACGACTGGATATGGTTGTCTGTATAAGAACGACGCCCATACTTGATAACCATCAACAAACACCGCCAACGCGAAGCTCTGGTACTATATATGCTAGAACGAAGTAAGTAGAGCACTCCTATTAAACACCGTGCTTGGTATTAAACGCCATAAATCCTGTGAGCTCTATATCTTTTAAATATATATAAACAAATTATGTTGAACAAAAGACTGATGGGAATAAAACGGATTAATAATAATGACGTC
Organism: Halocynthia aurantium; assembly: GCA_013436065.1. Classification (NCBI taxonomy): domain Eukaryota; kingdom Metazoa; phylum Chordata; class Ascidiacea; order Stolidobranchia; family Pyuridae; genus Halocynthia; species Halocynthia aurantium. The sequence goes on from QXVX01008021.1 coordinate 84,831, forward strand.
ATGTGATGGAACGTAATTACGTAACGAGCTCGTAAGATGTACCATCCGACTCGTATATGCTGTACGACGCTATGATGGATTAGAAAAATGGAAAATAGATTAGAGGCGTGTGTAGCAGGCAAGGTGTCGAAAAAAAAACAATATAAGAAACATTATTACGAAAGGTATTCATACACCAATTAGGAACAAATACAGCACAAGCCCGTTAGCTCGAAGTAGGACAAAATGAAGGCATTTATACACCAATTAGGAACAAATACAGCACAAGCCCGTTAGCTCGAAGTAGGACAAAATGACTCAGCTCTACCTGAAATTCGAGCCATCCTAACAGCTACCATATTTCATACCAAAAATACATTAATACATAACCACATGGTGCTGAACGCCCAGAAATAGACATATGACGTTTAGGGGGCATGATAAATGATAAAAGTCACAAAATATGCGAAAGAACTGAAAATAACAGTACATCACAGCGTAATCTAGAGCGCACAACACCGCGCACACGCTCGCAATGACTGAGGTATTGATTGCTGGATGAGTGGCAGGAACAAGCAGTTTCTCTACCCACACAGCGCTCCGGCATGAATCTCGTGAATGGACCGAACAACCTCGAATAACCTTATCGCATATATATATAATCTTCATTTGAACATAAAGCAACAGGGATTCCAATCAATATGGTATAAGTGGCAGTACTGTGGAGATTAGATATAGATAAAAGATATGAAAAAAAATCGAAAAGTACTACCCTACCCCATTACGCAAATATTACTGAGTTATCATTTGATCGCTATACCCGAACCGACTTTCCGGTAATTGCTTATCTACACGTACTCCATAATTTACAGCATACAACACGACGGTATTGTATATCACAGACTCGTTGGCAACCAAAGTCTGATAAAGAATACAAGAAAAAATAACCGCATTTTCTAAGCGTTATGACAACGGTGCTAAATCAAAATGTTTTCTACATAGACGTTTGGTCTGCAACGCTGTCGAATAAAAACTGATATATTTTCGGAACGTGTTAAAGGGTGAAGTATCCAAGGAAGTATTAACGTTGGATAGACGTAAATATTTACCAATATATATCACTAACATAAGTGGAATCGATTTTGGCAATCGTCGATAAATAAATTTTACAACTACGTGTCTTACATCAACCCAATTCAGTAGGATGCGTCATCAGATCAGTTTTAAAGCAGTAAAAACAATATCTTCACATGGGAGTGAAGGTGACTTTGTTTTTGACTGCCTCAAGACCACCAGGCAAAAAAACAACGAGCTATACAGCCAGCTTTGTCACTCTTTAGCGGTTGACTTTTTAGCTTCATTGACTCTATGAAAGGTTATACATTCGTTCGAATACACGAAAAACAAGATTTGACGAAAGCAACTTGAAAAATGTAATGGACCGGATACATTTGCTGACCCAAGACAATGGCATCCTGCAAATCCCACAATAACATTTTTCCTTGTATCCTGCATTATTCATACTGTTAAATGGTTCTGAAGAATGAACGACAACTTGTATTTCGATATCTCCCAGTTCAAACCGGTTTAGCTTCACTACAATAGTTCGTTATCAGTCTCGTAAAATTTTATTGCCAGGGAAACTTGAATTACTGCACTTTTTGTCAGTTACGAAGACAACCGAACAACAGACAGGAGTTATCCATGACGTAAAAGAAATCGTTTCTTAAGCGGAAAAAGTATAGAATGTAGAATAACAATAGCTGTACAGTATTGAACTGAAAGACCTAACGGAGAGAATGAGTATGAGAATGACATAATTTTGGGTGACGATTGATCAATGATGATTTCGCGAGTGAAAGTACAACAAGAGGCTTAATGGCGGAGTCGTTTAGCGAATGAGGAAATGATAGAAAATAAGAGATTTGCCGAAAAAGTGATATCAAGTAACAACCATGAAAATAAAGGACCGAGCCTTTTATTATATTGTGTTACTGCCACTGAATACTGAGTAAGCAGAAAATTGTTATTTATTTTCATTAGAGGGTTCTGAAGCGGCAGTAACTTCCGCAACGAGTCAAATATTTTGTCCTTTTAAATCCTATCATGATATAACACAATGCGCAGGTGGTCGGATTATTACATACGACATCCCCTACAAACTTCCCACCGCGATAGTGTGCAATAGCAACGGAAAGAAATTTACTATAAAGTTGACTCATATCAGGGGGTTCACTGCACGGCGGTCAGGCTTCCCGAAAAAGCAACAACAAATAAATAACAGCAGCTAAAATCAAAATATTGCCTAAGCCACTTAACTCGAATATATATGTGAAGTATTATATCATGTTATAATAAAGTGATGTGAAAACAATTATCAAATATAACTTCCTGGAAACGCTAACTGATGAAGTCTTGTATCTCGGTATCGTAATCAATTCCAGCATATAGGTTACGGTTCACCACAACGGGAGGTCAAGTCGGCCTATATTCGAGTTATTAAAATTGAAGCCACTGACAACAATGGATATTATCGTATACAACCCAGTTAACTGAAGGCGGTTCAATGCCAGATGTTACACTGCTGTTTCCCGTAAAGCTTCCTTTGTTTTGTCTTCAATTCCACCCGTGAAAATTTCAAGTGAACAAATCGAGGTGTTGATATGATTCGGTTTGCGGAGTGTCGGATTTACTTAACGATTTTAATCTCCTCTGAAAATTTGGCTCCAATTCAACGTTTTGTAAAGAAAACAATATTTGCGGGCGCTTGCATTGTTCTCAGAAGCTCAAATTCAAGGTTCGTGACCTTCGAACTACTAAAAACCAATCGCTCAACAGCTGAGTTTTGTTCGCCACGCACGTTCGCACGGAAGTTTTGGGTTGTGTGTGACATGGTAGCCTTGAAATGGTCGTATATTTACATTCGGTTAAGCTGAGATCATTTTACAACGAGCAGGTGTCCAATAATCCACCTTGAAAGTTCTACTCTTACCTATTCAAAAGTTCCGGTGGACGGCGTGTCAGAGCTCGCCTACCATAAGTCACATCGGTGACCAGAATAAATTTTACTAGGATTTCACCGCGGAATATTCGTCGTCGACTGAAAATAATTTACAGGGTCAAATGTATGTATGGCTTATATATACAAGTTACATATATACATACATATATACAAGGACTTCCCATGTATAAATTGTCATATTTTAAGAATTTTAATAAAAGCACGTAATGGCAGAAGACGGCTCCTTGGGTATGGTTTGACCAAACAACTTTCATTTGATTTCCATCCGCCCATGGTAGAAGATCGTATCTCAACTACAACTATCGATGACATCATGTATCTATATCTGACCAACAACACCGGTGGTTTTGATCCGTGTGAAAGTGTTTGATTATAGATGCCAATATAATTGTTACTGGAGGTGTTTTGTATGATTATATGTTCCCAACTGCCAACTAATGAGATCCAATAACGCAGCACTTAATGCGAAACAGCATCCAAACAGAACAGCTCTTTCGAAGGACAATTAAACTAGCAATAATTTCCATAATAGTGAAACACCTAGCAATTCAGTACTCCTTAATTCACCAAGTGGCACAGATATGAGCTTCTAATCATTCTTTCAATTGCTAGCTACCTCGCTGAAATGGACAGCGACGAAAAGTCGTTATATGCCAATCTATTAAACTGCGTTTCCGTTCAATCAGGTGCAAATCGGATCTAGCCAATTACTAAGCTGAACCAAGTTCGTCATGAGCGTTTGGACAGATAATTTTGGAAGTGACCTGACTGTGACTCCAAATGAAAGTGAATTATCGAGAAATAATGAACAAAAATCGCCGCTCTCATGATAATTACAAGCAAGGTAGTTAGTTGGTAAGTGGACATGTTCCATATTGGTAAATATTACATAATCTATGAGTGCTGTAAATATAGCCTATTTCTAGAGAGTTCTATCACAGTTTCAAGGTAGCGCATCAAGTATGAAGTGTTGGCAGAAATAAAAATTAAATTGTACAATAGTGTATAGTGTGTAATAAATTCCCAGTTAGTGATTTCGATCTGAAAATGATCCCCTCCTAGCATAAACCTTTTTTTATCACGGAGGGGGGGGGGTAAAAAAACCACAGTTCTGTCTGCCTGTTTGCTTTGCAATGGTCGATAACCTTTATTTTTGCATAATTACGGTAATGTATACACCTCAACCACCGACAGGTAACTTTCTTAGCAATGAACGCAACTACAGTCACATGATAAACGAATTACTCTATAAACCGATAAGGGAGAGTATCTGCATGACGAATTTCTCAATGTACAAATATAGACCCATTATCTCCACTTTTGCCTCACATTCCCAGGTACGCCTCGTTGATCAAGTATACATTAAACCCTATATGTGGTCAGATTGTGCAAAAAAGTGTGGCAGAAAGTGTCGCCGCAATGGGAGACGTCTGCATAACTAAATGCTTACTAAGAAGTTGCACCCGGTAAACACTGATTGAACTCTTTCTGCTTAAATACCAGGAAACCATTCTTTTTGTTTACTTCATCAGCGGTTCAAGACCGATCGGATATAATCATTATCAGATGTACTAACTCACGTTAAGTAGATTAATGATCAGTAAGATGGATAGGATTCGGGAGCACAACCTCACACTTTCAACGTACAGTATAGGTTACATTTACGTAAAGATTTATGGTGTTTACGCAGGCCTTTAAGTCAGCACTACGCCAAGTCAATGCATTTTTAAAACGCAAGCTAGTTCAAGCCTCATAGTCAGAAAAAAGGCAGTAAAAGGTGATTACTGAAAACTCGATCACAACTGAAAATCAGCTATTCAAGTATAGAGCGCCTATTGCTGAAGGAAAAAAATGAGAGAAACAGAGGATATAAATAACCCCGGCGAACCTTCATTTGGCATTCGCACAAGTGTTGCCGGCCGTGTAAACAGCTAACTCATATTCATGAGTGTAGGTTTCCAAAAGGCTGGCGAGACAGCAACAAGGTTCAATTCGATTAGCCAGGTCTACAGGCGCAGGGACTTGGAAATTTTGCGGTCTTTGCTAATTCAAACTACGTTTTGCTTATCGAACTTTCCTTTTTTACAGAATTTATATGGTGTACTATTATTTAGAATATTATAATTATTAGATCTGTAATAGAAAGCATCTACCTATGATGGAAGCAAATACAGCGCATGGATATAGGTATACTGAGGGTGAAAGAAATTTGTATTCGTAAATCAGGTATCTGTAGCGTACTTATTGTATAGATTGTAGATTAGTATCATTGAATATCATAGACGCGAAAAGCTTGAGTATTTTACGGCGACGTTCCTCTTCGTTAGTTCGCATAGGGATTCGATCGGCGTTTCACCGTTCGTGCCCGACTGTTCGACTGTTCGACTGTTCAATTCAAGTTTTCATTTTCGAGACGTCGAAGTGACAGCACATTCGCACCACGCGTTATCTAACGTCTGTGTATTGAATCAAACTAAATTAAGCATAAACCCGTCTGCTCTTAATGGATTTAGGCGAAGGTTTAACAGCTAGAACGACGAGAAGGTTCCTTTCAATACACTTACAAAATAAGAAAGTATTTGCTGCGTATGTATTTAGAGATAGTCGTATCTAAGTTGTCGGTTCAGGGCAAGTCATGTAGTTTATGAAGGATTTCATTGTACTCGCAGGCAAGTGCAAATATTTGTGCGTTGGAAACACAAGTCGATCCATTACGGCGCTGTAATAGAAATGTGTCGCCCAACATAGAAGCTTTGCCGCGACGAATTAACGACTAGGTGTTCGGTCCATAGATTTAATTTACACAATAACTTTCTAACAAGATTTGACTGAGTAAATTTTAATGCAAATCGAAAAAGAGACTAAACGCCGTATTATTCCACAGTTTTTGTAAATGCCACTTCATAACTAAGATTATTCCCGAGCCAACAGATATACTTGCTGTATCAACTTTTGAGAATTAGTCACGTCGCATTACTTCACAATTTTCTACTTATACTTTGAATATTCACTTTTACAACAGTCAAGTGTTTAAAATCACTACTATTTTGCGGAATAAACCAGGCCCATTGCCTCCCCTGTGATCAAAGCAAAAATTTACTGGTTAGCATGGGTTCAGTTCCATGGTTTTGTGCACTCTAGATCGGTACTCGTTTCATCTTCCTGCATTTTGTAAGCGGCAAAACTGGATAACTTATAAAAACAGTAATTACTTTCACGGAGTATTATCTTTCGGCATTTTTCACGGTCAAAAGCGCTTTGTTCTTTGCGTAGGGTACAGGATTATTGTCTTTCAAAGCTATCGCATAACAACTGCGGTATAGTTGAGAACTCACGGATCGGAATACCCATAAACATACATTACTACACAACAGTCGAGTCACAGCAGGCATTGCTTATCCGCTATCTAGCGACAGAGAGCACAGACAATCAGGGACAAGTTATAGGTATACGAGAACGCAGATCAAAGCGGTACTAATATTACTTGTCTATTTCTGTTTATTCCAACCAACGTAAATCTTCTTTAAAGTCATTAATATCCAGACGCTCTTATGACAAATTACGAAAAACCTCTAAACTATGGGATGAAGTCATAGAAATTATGTTTAAAATAATCATAAATACTACGAAAAACTGGATTAAAAGATATTCTGTTTATTTTTAGTTCTTTCTCATCTCAAAGGATTAACTTTTATAACAACTTACAATTCTAACAACTTTTAAACCTGCTTTTCATTAACGGTTTTACTATAGGATTGATGAACCTGCTTTTTATTAGCGGCTCTTACAATAGGATTGGTACGTAAACAGGAACATATATGACAAGGGATTACGTTTGGAATGTGAGTTTCTAACTAGCTCGCCAGCGCTGATCGCTCCAGAGCCCGGAAGGCGTCAATCTATCTCTTGTTTGCCATACAAACAATTCCCCATTACGTATTGCACGCGGTCAAAAACTTCAACAGGAGATCGATTGTGATTTTGGCGATAAATACGACTCGTAATTACGGGCAGATATTAATAGCAGTCTCGGTCCGATGGCACTGTTACAAACATTAGCGCGAACGGAAATGATTAAAAAATAATAAATAAACATGCGATAGAAGGAGATAAGAAAGAAAGAAAATTTTCACTAGCATGACTAACCTTTAAGAGAATTTAAAAACGGGATGCATAAGCCGTATGATAAATAAAAAAATGTTACGCATTGTCAATAGCTGCTATTGTTAAATCACTGGAACACAATTATACACAACGAAGGTAGCACGGGAAACAATTGTAGAAATTGCTAGTTTCGTTTCATTTAATCATGATCGCAGTGGATATTAATCAGAGCATCGGAACGGCGTTCATTGTTCGTTGCGGAACGTTTGCGCGATTTGAACAAAAAAATCTTTTGTTTTTCCGCGTGTGACAAAACGAATGGAGAATCATACAGTGTCATTGTTTAAATAATTGAAAAGAATGAAAAACAATACCTTTGATTCATGAGTCATGGCTAAATGTAATCGCTAACGCCTAGCTACTAGGTCAGAGGTTAGAAACCCAGGGCAAGATAGAGAATAACCACAGTACAGTAGTACTCTACTTCCAATCGCCTCCCGACAAAAATCAACATTTACTGCAGAAAATCATCTACATGGCACAAACCGAGTTTGAAATAATAAACTACAGTACTGTGCTTTAGAAAAATAAATTTTGACGGTATTTTTAGTGGAGTAGAAACCGCGCACCGAGTTTTTGGCAACGTACATGAAGGGCGGGGCACACTCCACAATACTGGTCTCCGAAATGGCACCCAGCTGACGGGTAACAGTGTCACATTATTACAGTATTATATTATTGTTACGATTCCGCCTAAGAATACAAAACGTTTACTTAATCTCCGGTATATTGTTACCGTCTTCCCGAAGATTTATTAAACACGACATCTGAAATAGGTATCCAAACAAATCATGTTTTTTCACTCTCCCGCGTACTATGTTTCCCATACGGTGCGACATCAAATTTTCGAGTTAGTCACCGAAGCGGCCTTTAGACCTAAAACTTAACCCAGGAAGCGAAAACACTATCATCATTCCATAGCTAAACGTCCAAAGGACACGACCAGAGTTAACCACATCCGCCAAAGAAAATATCATTTGAAACACAATACATCGCGTATAAAAGATAATTGTTGTTTGTATGGATGGGATGCCATGGAAGACGAGATCCAATTCAATTCATTACGCAATAACATTTTGTAACAATATCAATTTATCGTGTATAAGCTATTGGTTTTCGAAGCTCTTTGATCTCAGCCTCCCCGACGCTCAGAATAATATAAATCGTCAACAATCAGTCCTATTATAGGAAATCATCACATTATACAAAATGCAGACAAGTCAAACCATCAATGACGGTACTGTTTTGTAGCGAACTCATGTAATTGTATACAGCAAAGCAAAAATATCGACAATTCAACACCTGGCTACGTTTCCGCTGTTTATATCTCCGCAGCAGGATAAGGCGAACACCTTCTGTGCTATCACGTAGAGCAAAGAGCCGATTACTAAAGTTGTTCGGTTCAGAACAGATTACCCAATGATTTTGACAGTACCACGCAATTGTTTACAGTACCCCCATAGACCCGTAAACCTGGTTAGTACAATGAAGTTCGATTGTAATTTACAGAATCATTTCAGTGAATAGGGAGTGTGTCTAATAAAATACCGAATAACCTTATTACTTGTCTTGAAGACCGGTCGAGATCTAACAGTTCAATAATACCGCCTAGTTATTGTTCGAGTGAGCTCTCGAAAAGTAACCAAGTGATACGGTAATAAAAAAAACAATTGAAACTGAATTTCTCTTCAGTTTCAGTAGATTTAAAACAGTCCAAGGTCGTGCTACATGAAAGACACTTCAATAGCAGGAGGATGTTTATCTTCGATGGCACACTATTGCCTTTACTTTCAGCGCTGTCATTGAAGGATTCTATTTTTAATATATTCCCTTTCTTCCAGATATTTTTATAGAACACAAGTAGCCGTAGACATCTATATACTACCTACACCAAATACTTATTTAACTTGCGATGATTTCGAGTTAAAAAGATACTCTTCATCGAGATCAGCTTCACCACTCTGCTGAGCAGAACTTCTATTTATTACAACTCTATTTTTTAAAATCGATATTATGCAAACGTCACGAAGCAATATGACGAAAGCAAACACGATTCTGTGCATCAGCATTACGCTGTTCCTCTTCAACGTCATCGCCACCTTGGCTTCTAACAATCGTATAAGAGTTGACGTTCGAGCCAACGACAAAAACGCCATGACAGAAAGCGATGTTACAACGCCCGTCCGGTTACGCGGCGACAAAACGCAGCATCACGGAAAGCATCACTACAGAACAAAAAGTCACGAAAGACCTATCGAACACGAGGAGGCGGAGTTCGAACATCCTCAATATAAAATCTCCTCGTTTGGAGACGACATGATCGTAGAGCTCTCGCCGGATTTGGACCTGCTCTCCCCGGCCTACACGACCACCTACTCCTGGCCTAACGCGACTGACAGTCGCCATCGTAAGGGCTCACGAGTACACGGGTGCTTTTACAAAGGAACTGTCGTGGGACAGCCAAGTTCACAAGTAACTGTCAGCATTTGCGAAGGACTGACAGGGGCAATTAGGACCGAAGATTTTGAATACTTTATTACACCATTACGGTCATCCACCGAGGACAAAGAAGAAAGCGAGGGCAAGGTACCACATAGCATACATAGGCGGAGCATCAGATCGAAAAAACGCAGGTCAACCAGAGGAACTCCATGCGGCGTGAACGAACGTCGTCATCACCACAAATACAGCACAACGTTTATGAGCGACGTAGATCGCCTGGTCAAGGTAATATAACTTCGCCCAAAACTAATTACTACGCATATTGGTATTAATTTGCGGTATTGTGACGGTTTTCTACTTTCCAGCTTCGAAGCAAACGTTCTATCACTGAGGTCAATTCGGCAGAAACCAATTTCCAAGCGGAAGCAGAAAAGGCACATTCGCGATCGAAGCGCGGTTTCAGTTCAAGTCAGCATTACATTGAAACCATGGTAGTGGCCGACAAAACCATGATAGACCACCATGGCGACGACCTGGAACATTATGTCCTGACCATTATGATGGTAGCCAACAGAGTATTCGCACACCCAAGCCTCGGAAATGCCGTCACACTAAGCATTGTCAGGGTAAGAATTGTAATAAGAAAGATAGTTATTTAAATTAATAATTTTGGTACATTCCATCATTAGTTTTTTACTTAATTTCACAGATAATGCAAGCCGACGACGACTTTGTAGTTTCGTCGAATGCAGCACGAGCTCTACGAGATTTTTGCGAATGGCAAACAAAACACAACACACCAGACGACACAGACCCGAACCACTACGATCTTGCCGTACTTCTAACCCGTCGAGACCTGTGCGGAGACACATGCGATACACTAGGTACGCTTCAGTAAATTATTATTACAGAAATTAGTACTATAACGCCAATTACCTTACGCTATTATATCGCGAGAGATTTCATACCCATGTCAATATGCTTTTCATCTACCTCCAAACTTTCCCATGCCGTTTAGCCACACGAAATTCTTTGCTTGTACGATCAAACAGCAGTCCGACGCATTAAGGTCTTAGTTAAAGCTATTTTTGGAAGCCTAACACTTGAATATTGTTGTGTTAGCCGGGTAGAAAGGGGATGGCAATATAACAAAAACAGGGAGGATTTTCTTTTAGCATATTTGCAAATGAAGCATTTCATGTGCTGTGTTGGTCCACGCTCTTCAATTTATCCCCCTAAAACTGTAAACATAAGCCAACAGACGTGTATATACAGTAGGTGAACGTGCCTCGCCTGGGTTGTAGGCCTGCACTAATAGAGCAATACAACATGTATAATCTTCGCATAGACGCATCGCAATGTAATTTGTTGTGTTAAGCAAGTAGTTAATGGATGTTGTCGAAACGCCACTCGAGAATTCTACGTACTTTTAACGACAATGTCAATCCAGCCGACGACAGCAATTCCGAAAACTGGACGATAAGAAATATCCTGTAGTTTACAAATCTGACTGATAAAACTAAACACGGAGGAGAAAACATCACTTCAATGTTATTAGCTATTGATCGGAAATAAGATAGGAAATAAGATAATTTCTTCAGAACAGTAAATTCAATTCTATTCATTGATACGGACGTTATTTGTTTATGTGCTTGAGTTTCCGATACTTAACGTCCAGGGTAAATATACAAACTATCAAATCGCACTCGAAAGCTTCTGCCTTGTGCAGGTAACATAATTTAATTACCACGGCAATCAGTTATTTACGATGGAGTGATAAGATAAGGTCGATAAGATATGAAAACGCTCGAGGGTGAGCGATAAGGTTTATGAACTGAACTTGGAAAATCTGCTATAGCGGGTTCGTTTACTGTAGTACTGTGTTGTCATGCAAAAAGACAGCTCAGCCACTAATTTTCCATGACAGAATTTGTTTAAATTCAGTTATTTTGGGTATACTGCGCATTAGTCTGTTGATTAAACTAAAAGAGACTGAAAACAATGCTCCTTTCAGAGGACCCACAAATAGCGGTTCTACGGAAGAACAAACCAGACAGTGTATTAACAAAACACAGGAGTTAAACCACACAGCGGCACCGTGCATCATAATACAGCATAAGCTTGCGAATAGTGGCGGTAATGCCCTCACTGATAAAGTAACTTAAATATAAATATCGCTTCAATAAATAGGGTTGAAAGTGGGTAGTCTCTCGCAACACACCACCGGGCAGAGGTCAAGCTGAAAATTCAGCAGTTCGGAACGCACCGCAAACCTAATCGGTTTGCGCTCGTAAGCGGCTCTTGCGCGAACCTATTGGGACTGTGTATAGTGCGATACATTATTTATTATGTTACACTATACTGTTGAAGATAGGAATGTTTGGAAACATTGCCTATGCAGTTCAAAATGGCTGTCGTTGTTTTGCGAACTTGAGAAAAAAAAATCGCTATTACGCCACGATCCTTAATAACTTGAGCAAGGGATTTAGTAAAGCCTAAAATTTCACGTTCCTTTAGCAACCCAGGTATTTTATGTGCAGTACTCAAAAAGCTATGACGACCACTGTGATAATCTTGTAGTCTAATGATAATGATTCATTGTGAACGCAAATAGGTCGCTACCACTTCGCGTTACAGTATGGTTGCTAAAGCTTATTTATTTGCACGCAAGTTTATGAGACCTGGTACAAGCTAGTTTCGCACAATAAGTAGTAAATAGTTCTAGATGTTCAATCTAGATGTTTGATTGAATATTAGTGATGCAAACCCACTAAAGTCAACGGGCCTTGTGTACACACACATAGTACTTATAGTCTTAATTATTCAAAGTCTCATTTGATACAAAAGACAATCCGAAAATCTAAGCCAGAAGAAAATAGCCACTTGAAAATAATGAGCGTATGTGATTGAAAAACAGTCTGTCGGCCTCGCGCCCTCTAAACTCTCGTCCGGATATCCGAGGATGACCGATCAAAGCGAAAGGTCTTCCTCTCTAAGACCCCTCCCAGTACTCAATACCGTTTTGTTGTCTTTGTTCTTAGTTTTCTATTCTTTCGCGAATAGACGCCTCTTGTTTGTACAGTATTTATTCGAATCACTCCAAATCACTTTTATAAGAGCGCTTATATGTGGTGAACTTGGCTCTTATTCGCTCCCATTGAAAAAACTTCTTAGGTCTCTACTTGAACGCTTGCAAAATAGTAATTAAGTTAAAGCACCAAGCACCAGTTACATTACGTAACCCAGGAGATTATTAAGATTTATAAATATCACAGCCACAACCAATAGTGTAGTATACTACCTTTCTCAAAAGGAATACCATCGTCACCCAGGGACAGTTATTCTAAATCATTCAAAGCTTATGCGTCTTACACTATTTCTTTATACATCTACTTTTCATTGCGCCCAAGGGACAGCCGTAGGTTTTGAAGGCAACAGCACAGCTTTGCAAAGAGATATTTCGATATTGAAAATTATAATTAGAGATAGTATCGCATCGGGCCATTATTAAACTGCGTTGGAATTGGAATGCATCAACATAACTGATCGTAAGATGATTGACAACCTGCCTTGTAAGAAGGAAGTACGCTTTGTGATAATGTCATGTTATCAATCGCCATAATGACGAAAGATAAGTCATATCAAAAATCGGATTACGACCGCCGCCTCACTAATCTCAAGACAAATTGATTCATTCCGAGAAATAGGCCCTTCATCCGCGCGAGAAAATCGAGAAATTACAGTAAGGCAAAGAATTTTGACATCGCTGTCACGATAAGATTACTGCTCAGGGTCAGGGGTCGAACATCGTATTTAATTAGCTGTCGCTCATTTCGTTTTAACGTAAACAATAACCAACTATCTATGTATGATTCATACGTTAGCTGATGTTAACTCGATTTCCATCTCTTTCCATACTCATGGGTAACCACTGAACAGTTTATCGTGATAGGTTACGTGCTATTGTGATCACTGCTTCGGGTTTGCATAAACTAAAATGATATCTAAAGTGTGTAAACCGTAACGGCTTGGCAAAACATCGAGCGCGCTGTTTTTGTAATAGAGCGCTCGACGGCGCGGTATTGTCGCTATTTTAAGCGCTTTACGTAATCTAAGTACTGAAAAAAGCAAAGAACAGACGACTTCGAAAACATAACAAAAAGTAGAAAACTATTCCGTTGGGTATAAGAAAACGAATTTTGCTTGAAGGTCGGTGAACCTTTATCTACTTTATTGCATGTGTAACATTTTTACTGCTGGGGCGTTCCAATTGTGTATTGAGTAATATAAACTTCGGCTTGCTTTAGTGTCTACGGATTGCTTACAGAAAGTCGACTCAGTCATGCTTGTCGTTTTCAGTAGTCGAGCGAATGTTTAGATAGTCACGATCTATATCCCACTTTGTCAAAACCATGAATTTTCAGCAGGTTAACTAAAATTTCATTTCAATCTTTCGCTATCGCGCACAACAACCACACTTTTTGCTTCCATGCCGCCATTTTTTTATTGATGCCATGTCATGGGAAGTGAAGTTCCCCATAACAATATGCCACCCATACAAAGCAATTGAACCGCGATCCTCTGCTGTCCCTTTATCTGTAACGCAGCCTTGTAGCTAGTATTGTTAGCGACCAAACGCGTTTTTATGTTGTTATTTTTAATTTGATCGCCACTCACTACCAGGAAGTAAAACAACCCATCGCAACGCTGGTTTCGTGGATGACATCCGTTCTAAATATAGATAGGGAGACAACAAAAATAGAACTCGGGTACGGAATAATTGGGATATCGCTAAATTATCGAGCAACTGCGTGTATTTACTGGTCAATGATTACCACCCAAAACGATATTGATAAAATCTAGCCGGAAGAACGCAAATTTCAGGAAGACATTCTATCATTATCAATCGTTAGCATGAACCATGTCTAAATGAAATTTAACGATATCTACCTCAATGTTATCTGTAAAATTTGACTTTGGCACTGGAGAAGCAGTGTAGTTTATCAAACAATAGCGCAGTTGAACAACGGCATTTAGTAGTGGGCGTTTCGTACTGTTTTCCATTTTTATTGTATGTAAGATAGTACAACCAAGTTGTCAATATTCGCTTGGCCAAGATTGTCGGTATAGTCGAGTTGTTGCCCCCCAGGCGTTTATTGCTCCGGACAAGAGCGATCTAATTTACGTTGGCACCTCCGTAGCTCTAGTTTACACCGGAGATAAGTTATGACAATAGCACCATTGTGTCGATTCGTCGAGGAAGAGCGATTTGTAATGTAAGATAGAAATCTTCGCTTCGCTAGCAAAGCTAGCATCCCTTACTGGCAGATGAAACAGAAGATTATAACATTCTTGGATTAATGGCTCTCGACCTTAACCATTACGTCATATTAAATTACACAATTCATGAAAGGTCTCAGTAGAATCGCACGCATCTTGGCCGACTTGGAATTGAACGATTTTTTTATACACAAACCTCCCAAAAGCATATTGTTCGAGATTTACGGGGCGTAAACTGTGACGCAAAAGCTACACAAAGCAAACGAAGAAGTACTCGATAGTATACCACTAACCGTAGTTTACAACTGACATAATAAAACAATGGTTACTGTACGGGCAATAAAATTAAACCCGTACAGGTCTAGGATGTACGTAACCAGGGTACCGATTCCCCACTAGATTAGCCAGTTGAGATAGGAACTAATCACGCATTAAATTTCGTTTTGGCTATAAGAAACCGGATGGCTATAACACAGACTGTACTGCTGTACATCGTATTAAATTCCGAAACGTTACCACAAACTATTTACAGAATTCTGCGTTAAGAAATTAGCAAAACTAACATGACAAGTCAAATAAACAACTGGCCTTTGTATTTAATAGGAATGGCTGAAGTAGGTGCTATGTGTTCCACTAAACACAGCTGTGCTATCGTTGAAGACGACGGACTGTCAGCAGCCTATACAGTAGCACACGAGGTAAATAAACTATGGTGATTACATAACCAAGATTAAGACCGCGCATCATCAATCTCAGGTCTATTCATCAATTGTAATGATCCCACAATAAAACCAGAATCTCTTTCACTAGATCGGCCACGTATTGAATATGATGCACGACGACAATCGTTTATGTCGCGTCAACTTCGCTCACATCAATCCCGACACTCATATCATGAGCTCCACTATGAATCGCGTTGACAACGATCAACCATGGAGTCTTTGTTCAAAAGAAGCTATCACCGATTTCCTGGAGAGCGGCCGTGGATCCTGCATGCTTGATAGACCGAGAGATGCCAAGGTATACTTTAGTTCATTGACATTTATAGCTGTCAGGGGACCTAGGATAGATTTACTCATATATATATATATAAGTATGTGCGGAACTTGGTGGTTATAGAGTAGCTGTGAGAAATTCCAACGAATAAAAGTTCAAAGTTCATGTTCTGCGAATTAAGCACAGTCCCAGCGTGTTACCACTAACGCAGTTAGCAATCGAGTTTGTTCCAAGGTTATCAAGAGATACCGAGACGCGTGTTGTCAGATTGAATGCACTCCATATAACCACACATTCAATTTGACCTATCAGGTATTGAACAATACAAACAATTTCCAGACTTGGATGCCAATTTCGCGCTTTAATCTGCTGTAATTTCCGTTGCTATATCTCTCATGAACCAAATCAACAACATTAATTAAGTAAGGTCGATAGTTCCATTTGACAAAATGCAATGTGATCTTTATACAAAGGGGATGTTCATTGACTTCGCTAAAGATAAGATGTCACAATTAATAGATTATGACGCAAACGGAGTCGCTGATAGAAGGCATTCCCAGGGCTTAGGATAGAGATAAAACGGGACAACGAAAACGAACGAACATGCGATTATTGTGGCTAATCCACGGCTGTGTATAGCCGTTTAATCAGAGATTCCGTTCTAGGAATGTGTCTTTAGAAGCAGACAAGAAGTCTGAACTAGAAAGCATGATGACGATGTATGTCGTACGTATTGCAATACAGCAAGTGCCATGACGGGCAATAAATAGATGCAACATTACAGTTGTTACTATTACGTATGCCTTTGTTTATCCGGTTAATGATTACTTAAATTTCGTAACAGAACACCCGCATATAGAAACACTTAGATATCTTTAAACCAGCGTGTTGATAAAAGACCTTTATAGCGATATTGACTTTTCACCGACCAGATGTCGTTCGAGGTTGATTAAGGAAAGACAGGGCTTTTGAGAGCGTCTGCTACTTAATCACTTCTGTTTTTCGACTATAGGCAACGTAAATATCAAATTGCATTTCTTACAGACCTATCCTACAGAACTACCGGGGGAAATGTACGACGTCAACGCGCAGTGCGAAATGTCCTTCGGAACAGGAGCGAAAGAGTGTCCTTTCATGCAAGAGTGTGGAAGACTCTGGTGCCACACAACTTTGGGAAGGTAAATAAACCCCTTAGTTCATTTAGTCATTTGATACGTGAGAACAAAATAGCTGCCACAAACATAAGATGGTAGAATCCGTATGAAGTATATCAACTTAAATCTGTCTCACAGGAATCAATGTCACACTCGTCATTTCCCACGTGCTGATGGCTCACCTTGTGGAAGAAGTCTTCACTGCTTCCAAGGCAAATGTGTGACAGTAGATCAAGTTAGAGTTCCGAAAGATGGCCAGTGGAACATATGGGGAAGTTTCGGTACTTGCTCAAGGTCAGTATTTTTAAACTTCAACATACGAGAGACGAATATAGTATTGTACCAAAGACTAACGTATTCCTATATTAACAGATCGTGCGACGGCGGAGTACAAATGTCCACTCGCGAATGCAACAACCCCGCCCCAGAAAACGGTGGAAAGTATTGCACAGGCGCCCGTCTTCGATTCCGCAGTTGCAATACGAACCCGTGTCCGTTCAAGAACAGAGCCGCCGGCCCGACCGACTTTCGTAGCGAACAATGCGCCGCGTTTAACGGTCAGAGTTTCCCGCTTCTAGGAATCAAAACCGTTTCTACTTGGATCCCGAAATACACGGACATCGGTCAAAACGATAGATGTAGGCTCACTTGTCAGTCCGTGCAGACCGGAGTTTTCGTTAAACTCGCCAGTAAAGTCACAGACGGGACGAAGTAAGTAGTGTACATAGTATGAATTATGCATAAGCAGCTAAGAACTATCTATCAAGCCTGCGGTCGTCTAACCTCAGTTGCATTGATTTTACAGATGCGGACCTAACACGACCAATATCTGCGTGCAAGGTATATGCATGGATGCTGGCTGCGACGGTATTCTCGGGTCCAAGACCAAATTTGACAGATGTGGCGTGTGTGGTGGCAAAAACAAACGTTGCAAGAGAGTGAAAGGTAAGTCCGTGGGAAATGCCCCGCTTTTACTTGACCTCCTTACAATTTTCGAGTGTCATGCGTTTCAAGTGGAGTAACCAATACCCTGTGTAAGGGATAAAGTAATCTTTGTGATTGGTATACGACTACCTGCGTCACTCGTGTGAAAACTATCTATCGCCAGTATCTGATTTGTCGCTAGCACATTGTTGGAGCAACACTGTCGTGTAAACGGCTATTAGAACCAAAGGGCTTTCACACGCGTATATGCATTGAAATTTATTGAGCATCGGCTTGTCCTGCGAAGAGTCACATTACGCGCCTAATCCAAGTACAATGCGACACTGTCATATTGGATAACAACGATACGCCATCCGATCAACGATATAGAACCAATCGGGTTTTGTGTTCGCATTAGATTACTGGGACATTGAAATAAAAGCCCGACCTTCGCTACACAGATCATTCGAAGAAATATCAAAATATATAGCATTACGCAGTCGTGTTGATGCTATCGTTGCATAGGTTCACACGCTAGCTTTAACCTAATGCTCTTATGACTTCTCGTGCCAGTGTGCTATGGATTACAGTTTAAATACTGTACGATTAAGGTTCGATTTCTGGTAACTAGCGCTCCCAGGTGCTTCACGTAAGATAGGTAACCGCATACGCTTCTATTTTAGACTTGATGTGGAATTAAACTATAACCCTTACTATATTATCTTCTCTGCCAGCCTTCAGTTTGAACTTTTATATAAATCTCTCCCCAAATATTTAACTAGGAGTTTTAAACACCTGGCATTTTAAAATTGGATGAAATAAGCGTAGCTTGTGGATGATTTTAACCTCCACCTATATCGCTTTCCATTTTCAAGAATTAGTCGTGAGCGGTAATGTTTGCAAATCGTTCCCTTGCACAGAGCAGCAGAGCACAGGCACGTTGTTAACCGTCCGTAGCGATGTTAGCATTCCCTAGCCATGTATGGGCAGAACCCCTTAAATCATGTTCCAGTAGCTTGCATTAATCTGGATTGTTTTGATGGTGCGCCCGGCTGGTATGAAGCTTCTTATGTAACTGGAATATTTGCACATGACGTTTTCAAATTGCAGTGGAGGGTGAAAATTTTCCGATAATGTCACTCACGTATAAAAATACTTTCAAACTTTGCTTAGGATCCTATTTCATTCGATATGATATTTGCGTAGCGCTAGATGAAAAACCGAATTGAGGCGACCGGAAAATAAGCGAAATTGTACGGACTATAAGAGTAGTGTGGAGTAATTTGTATAAGGTCACTCATGCTTACAAAGATTAAATTGCTAGATGTTACTACCGTTGCTCAACGGGTCTTAAGCCTGTACAAATTTTACAGAATATTCTGGGTAAGGTACTAAATTTACAACATCAACAGAGGAGCTAAGGCTGTTGTACTCGAACCATCGTCTAAAATACCAAATTTTCATACACGAAAGCCACTAGAACAGTGTTATAGGTTTAAGTTTCTGTTAATTGCTAAGGTCGTACGATTACTGTAACGTATATGCTTAGATTCCTATTTCGGGGACACTTTGAACCGAGTATAGCGGGCTATGCATGTCATCCATGTCTAATTCGAGAAAAATTCCTCTTGAGCGCCGAATTCCGGCGCACTAATTACACGAAACTTCGTTAAAAACTGCCTACATTCGAGGAATGCAACGCTTAACTTCGCATGATCCTACAAGTTTCCCTGACATTAACGTTATTATAGGCTAAGAGAAAATTAGGGTGTTTAAATTTTACCGGTAATACACCATTACATATGCGGTTAGCGAAGACAATTTATAATAGGGGACCACCGGAGTAGCTACTAGTTACATCCTAATCTTCATTGGAAATCGCAAAATCCTCATGATAATAAGTGACAGTATACCACACACATTATCGGCCATAAATAATGACGTTGGACGCTCTTCTGTAAAGAATCTTGGCGACGCACAAATACTGTACACAAACCACAGATAATAAGTACAGTATCTCCATATTCTTTCAATACTACAAAACAGAGAAGAAAAGACATTGTCCACAATAGCTGGTTACTAAACGAATAAAATCAGATAACTTTATCCGGAAGGTTCATTGCACACGACCTAGCAAACAAACGACTAGGACAACTGGTAGTCGGGAGAAAAAATCTTAACAAAAACATCTAATGACTGTTGCAGAGGGGAAAAATGACTCGGAGATTAACTATTTTAGCTTGATAATCTGACACTAGTGCAAATAAACACCGCTTGACCAGACACCGCCACCCAAGTAACTGACTGTTCAAACAATATACCTACACCAGAGTGACCGAAACCTAAGCAGTTTGTTTGCGATGCTGAAGCAAAAGCATCATAGGTTATAACCTATAGGAAACACGACAAAACCGATACATTCTTTAGTTCTACCTGAGTACAATGACAAAAGAGCCACTTTACAAGTGTCATCCGCTTTTCGGAAATGGATTTTCACGGCTTTGCTCACGAATATAATTTGATTCACTCCACACGCGACTAACCGGCATCGCCTAAAGTTCAACATTTCCGAAACCAAATCGCAGCAAATCTTAACTAGTAATCCTTGAATTTTATTCAGTCGGTTTGTTTGTTTTACAGGAGCTTACAAGAAACGTCATTCTGGGTACAACAACGTGGTAAAGATACCGGAAGGCGCCGCTTCAGTCGTTATAACGCAACGTGGATATCGAAACAAACTCCACGATGGCAACTACCTTGCCATAAAGGATTGGAACGGACGATACATATTAAACGGCGGACTAACGTTGTCCACTTCGCACAGAGACATCACCATAAATGGTATACAATTGAAATATTTATTTCTCCACTGGAATTGCTTAAAATGCTGTTCCTTTTTATATTATATAAGTAGAATTATATCACTAACATATACCACAACTATTTTTAGGAACGATCATCAGATACACTGGCGTAAGCGCAACCACGGAAAAGATTGAAATTTCAGGCAAAACTCGTGGCGAAATTCAAATTCAAGTACTTTCTCTAGAAGTAGGAACTAAAGGACGAATACTGCCTCCTCGTATCAAATATGTCTACTACTTATCGTCTACAAAATCTAGCAAGGTATTAAGAGTTATCCCGAATACAGACAGTGTGATTATAATACCAATGCTGCCAGACGTACTTATAAGATATACTTTTTCTGACAGCCTACAAAATCAACTAAAAGAAACAAACCTGCTCGTCCAGAGAAGCCGGGGAAAGTGTCTTGGGTAACCGGGAGTTGGTCGAAATGCAAGCCAAAGGCGGGAAAATGCGGATCTGGTTGGAAGGTTCGGCGAGTCACCTGTAGAAACGAAAGACGGCAGTCAGCAACTGGGTAAGTTATCTTCTATATAGATTTGGTACACTTAATTTATTAAATAATTACAAGCTAGATGTTCATTTCGGAAACGGCAATTCTCCGGGCCATGTTTGTTATTTCTTTCGCGATACGATGTAATGATAGGCTTGCGCGCTTACGGCATTGAAAACGGGTTTTGGTGTATAGGATGTGTGTAGAGCATCCGAGTACAAAGACTTCATTGTGCCACTGTAAGTCGTGTGGAACTTTTAAGAGCTTTTGAAGTATTAAATCGGGTAAAAGACGCCAAAGCCGGGAATTAAATTCGAAAAACCGCAGTAGACTGCGTGTAATTATAAGCAATTACCCTTTCTATGATCACCATCCCTTATCCGGACACGTTCTTGACTGTAAGTGGCTTAATCGTAATTGGAAAATGATTCTTGTAATATAACTAGGGTAATTTCAGGTGTAGTTTATTAAATTAAAAGTTTATTAAAATTGGGTAATAATAGCTTGACCAGTAACGTTATGAGTCAAAAACTGAACTTAAATTCACAATATAATACGAGCGTTATCTTAAAATATTACTGGAGTATATGATAGGGATTGAATTTCGAAACGACAACATTCATGTCATTTTTAGCGTGCACATCTCTCTGCACATTTCATGCCAGTGACGTCAAACCCCCCGAATTTACGTAGTTACTACTTTTTGACTCGCCGTGGGCTATTACCGCGGAGGTACAATCAGTCATCACTCAACTAATCCACTTTTCAAATTGATAGTTCTCCGCTAGTTGAGGCTAAACAAATAGGTTGGGCTTTGCTAGTTATGATTCAACCCTCTGAGTGTTAAAGATTGCTAAGATCAATCGCATTTCAGCTGTTTTGTAAATCGTTCATTATTAGTTAATCAACAAGTTCGTAAAACATTTCTCGTATACGTTAACAATGCGACGCAAAACTTCAAAGGTATTTGGTGTCTTTTGATTATATTTTGGAACAAAAGAGATGAAAATGATCGCCGCCTTTCTGAATTACCTATGGTCAATAATAACAGATATTTTAGATGACAAGCGATAGCTTGGGAAACGAAATAATTAATTCTTTTAAAAGGTAGAACCGTATCAATTTACCGCTAAACAGACTCTTTATTTCCGGAATTAAATGCCTTATGTCTCGTATCGGTATGGGATGTGTTTACAAGACTCCGACAGAATGATATACCCATCTTGTATAACAGCTATAATGCTATTGTCCGCATTGGTTACGTGTTCGTAAAGCATATGGAATTTGATGTCAATGTGATTATATGTCTTGTCGCTCCTACGTTGCCAGTATATAGATAGATTTAGCGTTGACCACTCTTTGCCTACCCATAAACCCAATCGCAGTTCAACATGAAATCAGCGATTCTTATCCCTTACAGGGTTAACGAACGTATCATACTGAAAATTGTAGCTCGATTAGTGATTAGCACGTCTTGTGTTCTCGTCAAAGTGTTGTTTTCAGTTTAGGAAGATTATGCGATATTCATAATAACAGTATCAAATGTCGTCTGTTCATTCAAAGCACCTAATGACAGGAAACATTGTTTTTTTGCTCACGTATTGTGTCACACGCGCATGACGGTGCGCACTACACAAAATAAAACATTGTTTCTATTTCCTGCGGGAAGATCTCGTTTCGCCTGCACAATACCGGAATGTTGCTTCCCTTATATTAAACTGTAATTTTTTACCATTTTTCATAAACCTTCTTCAGAGCTGACCAAAATAATTTTATGCACAGTAGTAACAAATGCGTTCGCGTTTTCTATTCGTTCGTTTACTAAAATCAAGTAAGCCACGACTAGCGTCAACACCGCGCTCTTTAGACAACAACAAGCTACTAAACAATAGGTACAATATAGTAAGTAATCTCAGGGAAACCCAAACGCTTGGCTGGCATACTGCTTATATCTTATGGCGATGCCGTTCGCAATTTCAAGGTTGACTGACGTAAATCCCAAAATATTTGCACCACAGTCACGCGTCTCCTTTTTTGGTGTACTCCGACGTTTATAAAGGGCACATATTCTTTGCATACTTTTCTGATAAGATCACTGATGAATAAAAAAGATAACACGATGTTTTCAATGATGATGTGTAGCAATTTGCAGGCACTTGTTGTATAACACTCTGGTTTTAAAATTTAAAACTAAACATTGTGCTCTTATTTTTTTAGATGCGAATCCAGAGTTAAGCCATACCACGAACTGCCCTGCGTTCTACGATGTAAGACTCCCACACCCAGCATATACGGTAATGGCAATACGGGTGGACGCGGAAATAGCGGACCGTCCGGAGGTATTACCAGAAGCCGACCAAAGCCCCCCTCATCACCGGTGCTTATCTCCCGATTCGGCGATGGATACAAGGGCCAAGCTGTGTGGGTCGCAGGACGATGGGGACACTGTTCAACCTCATGCGGAAAAGGCATCAAACATCGTCACGTCACATGCCGCAGACCGAACGGTTATTTACTTGGCGAGTTGCAATGTCAAGGGGAAAAGCCATTAACGATACATGGCTGTAATCTTAGATCATGTTGAACAAACACGTAGAAAGCAACAGAAAGTTCAAAATGAAGCGGTGCTTTTCTACGCGATAGCAGGCGCTGAGATAAATGGAGGAGCAAATATATTGGCAATGAGCATCAACAAACTGTCTCTTTACAGTATTACTGCACTATTGAGCTATATGTGGTGAAACGACAACTGGAATGCCACTAACATTGCTACAGGAGTTCCATACTTCCTCAGTAGATTTACCACATCAATGGAGAACATTGGAATTATCGCTTATTACCTGTCTCTACAGGATATCAGGTGATAATCTGAAGAGATTAAGCTGTCAGAGGGTGGTAATAACCTCCTACGGTTATTCTACAATAGGAAAAGTTCTTTTGAGATCAGCTGTTGCCATGATTGTACTCTTAAATAATCCACTGTGTTTTTGTGTAGTGTAAACTGTATAGCTTTTAACAATTGAGTTTTCAGAGATGACTGTAACTTTTGAGAAGTTAATGAAGCATCAAATTTGATTGCTAGTGTACGTGTGTTTCATTAGATTATTATTGTTAATAATAACATAGCTAGTAGCGTTTGGGTATGTTACATATTTTTTTCTACAGAATGTTTTTTACCAATTCTTTTCCGAATCCGTTCAGTTTTCTACTATATTATCATTTCACTAATGCTATAATTCTTTAACAAAGTATCCCATCTCATTTACCTTTGTTGTGTCAAGGTCAATAGGTCAAATTTTGCTTTTCTTTTCTTACTTTGTATGCGATAGAAATGTTATGTGCCAACAACCAAGGCTGATGATATTGTTTTTCTACTCGCATCATAAAATGGCCTTATAAGGACACAAATAATTATTGTGCACCGACTACTGTATTCAGGTCTCACTTAACTGTGCTGATTATGAGTGGTAACAAACCACTATCTTTTCAGCCATTATTCAATTATAGATTCTTACTATTGGGTCAACAATTTTAAAACAGATATTTTTAATTTATTCGCCGTTTAAAATCTATCATGGATTGGAAATCTATTGTTCTGTTCTTGCATTGTTTTTTTGATTTTCAATTCCATTTTTCCTTTTCTCCCAGTTTTATATCTATAAACTATTTAACTTATTTATTGAACTATATTTTTGCAAAAATAAAATATCCTACTTCACACTGCTGTGGTCTCTCACACTGCAGAAAGCAAGCTTGGTTTGTCCTAGGTAGTCTCAGTAAGATTTTCGTAAGTTGAAGGATAGCTTTGTGTCAGGAAGTATCTAAATCAAAACAGAACACTTAACATGGGAAATTTATTTCAAAATCAGTTAAGAATCTAGCCAGGATCCAAATTAGAGTACTTACCTTGAATATAAAATTCTCAAACACATTTTACAGCAATGTAGATACGAAGAATATGCAGTCGTGTTCTGACCATGCCACGTAGATAGGTAAATAGGAATTGACCCATTGAACCGGAAGTGTTGATCCAGTTCAGGTATGCGTTTTAAATAAGACAGGGTTGTAATAATACCAAATCTGTTAAAACAGATAGAGTAAGCATTGTTTTGATCGTGTGTTTTTTAGTTTGAAGCAGACAAATAAACCTGCATCGAATGAAGACTGACTAAATAAGGGACAGCACCGAAAAAGTCCTACCGGACACTACGTAGACTGGTTCAAGGGTTCAAGGTCAATTTTTAACCTTTCAATTTTCAACACAAACATCAGGAACCGGAATTTCCATCCAACCAAACTCATTGGGTCCGCAAAATAACTGCATTCAATATTTCTCTAAATATTAAACACAAAAAGTCTGAAGCATCCTGTATATTGTAAATAACATGATCAATCAAGCCTGGTCACTGCAGGACATTGTAGTAAATATCAGCAAAAGCATCAACGATAACAATCAACTAGAAATGGTCAGCAGTTTCTATGCATCGGTGATTCATGCAGGAATTCTCCAGTAAATGTTGAGCGAAGCTACGATGAGTGAGGTAGTGCATGTATTTTTTGTATAGATTGTGATGAACTAAAATGGGTTCAACTGCAGGAAAGCCTCGTTAATTGAAACGAATGAGAATGATTATGAAAAATCGTGTTATTCTGAGCCAATAATCCACCGATTTCAACACGCAAAAAGAACCAAGGCATTTTTTTCACAGATGATTAGGAGACAACGTGGAGTAGGTGATATGATCCATTTTGATCCATCTTCATTTACTTCGTTTATATTACAGAGAAAAAACAAATTGCTGATGGAGCAAGAATTTCAGCCAAATATCTTAAGTAAAATTGAGGTATTATATTTAAGTTCAAGGTTTTGAAATTGTAACATCAATTCGAATTCACCATAAATCTTAATATAATGGGTATTATTGTATTATCTTGAGATTAGGGATGACATTTTGAAGTTGCCGAGACCGTATATTGTAACTTCAATGGCGTTCTAGCAATGTTTATTATTGGAAACTTCAAAAAATAGGAAGATAAAAGTGAAATTTCCCGAAGCAAGCAACATCAAAGGGAAACGTTGTGCAATTTATTGTAACTATCGCATGCCTTAATCTGATATTATCTCGTTCAAATCTTTCAATTTTGCAGAGTTTGACTTGATATTCTGGCATTATCGAGTTTCCTGATATCTGGGTCATCAAATGCGCATATAAACTATATTTTGTTTCGTAAAATTCATCATAGAAGGTACTCCTAATTAAATTTAAGTACCGAACTTCTTGGGAGTTGAAAGGAAATTGTTATGATTAACTGAGGCCTTCCTTTCAGACGAATTCAGCAACATGTGCATATCAACATGTCGTTTTACGAACTATGTTTCACGGGACAGTACATACTGTTTTTTGGGGATTGCAACGCCAAGTAAAACGTTTTGCTAGAGCCGTCGTTTACAGTTGTCTCGTTCCGTGGTCACTGTTGTTGTTCTACTGAAATGTTCTGAAAAGTAGATGACAAATTAGTGGATATAACTATGTTTCGCGGCGAGTCATTTCAGCCAATTGTAAAGCAAAAAACACTGTTCTTAGTTAAGAGTGAATTCATTGCGTTATTGCAATATCCTTCGCGGATTCAATTTATGTTATGGAAATTGAAACAAGATCACAATCAGAACCCCGAGAATTATACAATGTTTATACAATGCGGGGATGAATAATTTAGACTGCATTCTGAACATTCTTTCACACTTATTCGTTTCCATTTACAAGCCTAGACACGACAGACTACAACAACGAACAGCGCAGTCAGGAAATAATTAGTGATACTAATGCCCTTGCAAATATTTTTCTGTACAGCTGATACTCTGCATTCATACGATCCGATGAGAAAAACAAACCAAGTTCTTAGTTGACCGGAATTTAGAATATTTTAAATGATTGTGTTCTATAGAAACACAACTTTCCCTCGAAGCAGATATAAGATTTACAAGTTTCTTGTTGCATAAACAGTGAAATGTATCCTCCGTCAATCCTTTCGTTCATGAGCTAAAGCAATTTGGCCGCAAACACAGTCATAGTAAACGTTATGTAAAATGTCATCGTACAGGCGCCGTGAAGTATATATTTTAGTGACAGAAAGTTATAAATAAATGAGCGACAACGTCTTTTAGCATAATTGGAAAAAAACCACACTCTATCCACACCACACCGCATAAGTTATTTTTACTGTGAGCTGTTTTAAAAAGTTTTAAAGTTTTCTTGTTTTCAACACTAATTTACTCGCGTGGGGCAACCATAAGTTCAAACTTTTATGATGATTCTGTCTCGGAAGACATGAGGGTGGAGGGGGTGCGTTTACAAGAAATGAGAGGTGTGTAACCTGTAGGTGGGTATACCACTTTCCAACATATACATAACATTTATATATATTTGACCCCTATAATTATATTTATCCTTGTATGAAAATTTCGTAGTGACATTGACAGTGTAGTGTAGTGACAACTTTCCGTGTGAGATGAATGCATCAGCGGACAAAGAGTATGGGTTTGTCTGTTTTGTTGAACTTTTTGTTATGGTAACATTGTACGACGCCGCACTTGGGAGTCAGTCTGTTGTCGCTATACAGTTCTGGGCGCCGTTTTCTATGGAGGTCTCCTAATTTACTGCAATCTATACTGCAATTCATCGCAGTCTAAGTTCGACCACTAAGCGTTTTCTGTTAAGTTAGTTCATTCGAGGACAATACCATGAAACACAAGGAAGTTCGCAAAGAAAAATCAGTTCATTTTTCATCCAAAATAAACTATCAGCAGACAGAAGTAAAAATTAATTAATAATAAAGAAAGTCCAGTTGGCTACGGTTTAGGAGACAAGGTTTCCCTCCACGCTCCTAAGCCTATGCCAAATCGCTTTACAATTTCCCATGAAATAATCACTACATTTACGTCAAATCGGGAGGGTCATGTTGGTGACCTGGGTATTTAGCTCATAATCAATTGCGTAAAATAGCTTTCAGGTCATTTTCAGTTGATCACGTTGCCTCGGCAGTACTATTTCAAGAATATTACTCATCGTTTAATTCAGAACTATTATTTTCACATAGACTATCAATTTTCGCAATTTAAAAATAAACCCCTTATTATAATGTAAATCGCTTTAATTAATTAAATACATGATAGCACGCTCATTTTACTTATTATAAATGTAGTTCATACCACAGAATGGGATTAAGGCAATAATTTTCGATGAACTTAATGTGATGTATATAATCACAGCCTGTCACACTAATCAACTTTAAAGTAGATTACTAAAATGCACACAACAAAAACAATTAACTATATTAAATCGGTAAATTTCACTAATCCATTCTCCTTTTTAATGAAATTTACGTCATACAGTTAAAATTGACCTGAACTAATAGATGCAAATATACTACGTCACTTCAATTATCCCCATTATACTTCACGAATTATAAGGATCAGTAGAGCCGTACTTTAGTCGAATCACTGAAGTCGAGTATCAAGTTAAATAAACCACTACTTTGGACGTCGAGTTTTTGTCGAGTACAGTTTAGAATCGCGGTCCCTGGAGTCTACCCAAATCAAGTCGGGTATAGGAAATAGTCTGAATGACATGTACGCATGCGTATATAATATAGCAAACAAACCACGTACGAATTTTTCAATGATCCAGATTGGATCAAATTAATAGTTAGTAATCAAAATCTAATAATCATCGAAAGTACAGCAGCATTGCCAATTAAAGTTTCGAACCAATACAAGTCCAAGTCAAGCCAGAATGCATGCAAGTGCCAAGTCATACAATTCCTTGCAAAGTATCGGGTTTAATTGATTTGAACTAAACTTAACAGAAATTGAGAAAGTATGATAAGTATGATATTCAACCCTGAAAGATACCGTGTTGGTTAAGAATATTATACTTAATATAGCTTACGAATTAATTTCTATGGCGTATTATCAGTGAAATGTTTAAATACATTTTTAGGTTTTGAAGTGAAACTAAATGAGTCCGTATGTTGAACCTCTCAAACATTAAAATTGTTCCAAAACCGAAAATCTCCGCTTAGCTCCCTGGAACCCCGTTGTAGTTCATGTTATGTATATTGTTATTGCAATCACTGGACATGAATGGTAGCACAGATGTACATAGAAAATTGTTTCTGGAATGAGATACCTGTTACTCCAACTATTAAATTATATATATATGAAAGGAAAATTATCGCTTGATTTATGCCCAAATCACTTTGGACTGTAAATTTAAAGCAGAATTTCAGACAGATATTCGTATACGCCCAACAAACTCAGTGCTACCAGGTGCGCAGTACACTGATCAAACAAAGCTATACCGTAAAATTTGGCGGCACTATGATGAGCAGCATACGATTAGTGAAATAAAGCTACGATTGCAAAATAATTGTAGAACATCATGCACGTAGATTCGGAGACTGTATTGTACAGTCAGCTGTATAAATGTTGATACAATATCTGAACACAAATCAGTCATTCGGGAGATCATGGATATCAGTAAACAGTGTCTGTGTGATTGACGACCGTATTTGAATGGCAGACATCCACGAAGGCGTTCATTTCGGCGGCTAACCGATATTAAAACTTAGTTTACTCAAATACTCGGAGATCATAGACCACTCGTTATTGACGAAATTGAGCTGAGTTCCAAGTTTTCAAACAATCTCTGATTGCAAATAATATTATCGAAGCATACCGTGATTTAAGGCGTAGACAATCGAGTTTTTATTGTACCCTTTAACGTCATTAAAAAAATTGATTGGTTTAATTAAATTCGCAACACCACATCATTCAGGAAATTATAATGCCGTAATTAAATGAGCAACTGAAGTTGGAGCGAATTGGAATAAGTACGGTAATAGTATTCTGATATTAGCCTGTTTCCTTATCAGACCGGATTGCGTCCTGTTAAGCGTGAGAACTGGACCACTGTGCTACCTGTCAGTTCACGTTCGCGTATTATACGTCAGGTCTGCCTGTCGTATGCCGTCTTTAATTGCGACCCAATAGTGTGTATTCATAGATCAAGTATAGAAAATGAGAAATGTACTGTGAATGTTCGCATTGTTGCTTTGAATTACGTAACACGTAAACGAAGAGGAGTTTATCACAACAATGATTTACGCTAAATATACTGTATTGGTGTAAACTCATGAGCCATATCATTCAAATGAATGGTCATAGTGAATTAGGATACAAAAGATCACACCTTTTTCAAGGATGAGTCACGTTCTTGAACGAACACGCTCTTAGGATACTCGAATAAAACAGGAGAAAATATCTGAAACGTTCACTACTTCCCATAACTGGTGAAACTTTGCAATTGAAATCAACATCAGTTCCGTCACAACGGTTTGAATCACACAGTCGAAATGTCATATGCATATTAAAAGTTCAAACCTGATAACCTTCAAAATCAGTTGCACGTAAGTATTGTTGCTGACATTTTGCCCCCTTTCGTCTGTTTGGCGCAGCAAGGAATGGTGGTCGCCTGGAAAGACAAATACATGATCATCTACTAGAATGATTATTCGACAGCCAGCATGAAATAGCAGGGATCATAGAGCCTCGCGATGCAAGTGACTTTCCGTTACGTGCGATGTGCGCGATCTCAACATTACATATTCTCCCAATACCCCCATGTTAATATTGCAATATTTTTCATCCTGAGGCAAAGTAGTGGTTTCCAGGGTAGAACCAAATTCTAAGAGACAAAATGTGATTCAACAGTGACATCTTGCGGACGTATATCTTACTATACTCATTAGGACGCCCTTACTACAAAGTAGCTCATTTTTACAAATACAACACAGTACAGTATTCTTACAAAATCTCTAGTGAGAGACATCATAAATCTAGTAGACAGCAACACAAAATAGTTAATTGGATCAGAAATATATTTTAAATATGATATGTATAAAGAACCTAAAACATCACAATGTCCCAGCAACTTATAGTAAGAATAATTTATATACATTGTGATTACAAACTACTATATTTAGCATACCATGCATATAGAAATCTTGAACAATTACTTCTTACGAACTCTTTACAACATGCTGTATTCGTAATATGACATGGCATAATGTTGATAGGCAAAACAACAAATACAGACCAAGGGAGGTACATGAACATATCTGATATTCAATTTTACAAATGAATAGTACTGTAGCAGAAATATAATTCTTGTGTTAGGTAGTTTATAACTTTTAAAATATAATAACATTCATAATATTTAACCTGCTACTAAGTTTTGGAAGTATCTCTAGGAGTCAAGGGGGAGTATAATAGAAAGTGTTGAAAAGAACTGAGTTGTAATTAAGTACTTTGAAAGTAGCATACCTACATTCCAAGTTCTTTGCAGACGCATGCTAGAACAGTCTGTGCAACATTTGGGATGATGGGAATCTGAAGGGAAAGTAACATGAACCAATCTAAAAAATCAGGAAAGAATGGATCAAGTATACAATACAATACCTTAACTGTTGAAGTGAAAATAGAAAATAAATTATGTGACCACGTTTGGCAAGAATCATGCCTAAATTAAATCAGTTCGCATTTCAACCTTCAGTACACCGTGGAAATGTATAAAAATAAATAATAACCTATCACACTATACTTGTAACTTCCTTTGGCAGAAGATCAGTGATAGTGTTAGAAAACGCCAACACAGACATAATGACATGGTCTCCACTGATTTTTTTCAGAAAAAGAGCGACTATAAAATGGTTTTTCTGAAAATCCAGATATGAATATCTATACTGTAACTTAGGCACAATTCACTACTCCGTTGACCATGAATTTGTGGAAATTAACAGTGGAGAGGTAATGAGAAATACAATCACTAAATTAAAAATATAAAGTAAAGAATAAAATATTTACAAAAAAAAAAGTTTTAAATGCAACAAAATGTCATCTCCATGTTGGCTTTTCTTGCATGCTCATAATGTGCAGCATGACAGTTTAAATATCTGTCTTATCTATAAAAAGTGGCATCAAACATCAAATAAACTTGTGCTCATAGTTAAATCAATCCTAAGATCAATAGTGAACACAATTGAGGCAAACTGGAATAAAATTCAACAAGGCGTACTCCGATCCCATGCAGCAAAAGTGGCAGAAGACAACAAGTCGTTTACACGACAAGCAGATATATCGTGTATAAAAATATTTGAAAAAACTTGAAAAAAAAGGAGAAAGTAACGGTATGTGAGTGAGTTAAAATAGTGAAATATGAACCTGAGAATAAAAAATGAGCTAAAACAAATGCCACAATACTACCAACATATACATATATATATATATGAGAATTTGGCATCTGGTATATGACGGTGACTTGAAACCTATGAAGTGAATGAAATGTACACATGTAAAACATCTACTTGGCTTCATGGTGGCAAGTAATGAACAATTATCATTTTTCCCTTAAATCAGGTAGTACTACTTTTGCTTTGGCAACCTCTTACTATATACATGGGTCAAAAGAAAGATGTGACATGTATCAAAATGTAAATTTTGAAATAAATGACATGGTCGTGGTCAGTTTTACCACGCCAATTCAGATTATGAGGTGTGTGTGTACCTTGTAACGATAAATACAACGGAAATACCTTATTAAAATTACCCAGTGCTAGTTTATAGGTATATGAATGGACATCGACATTTGCATAAGACATAATTGAGTAAGCACCAATTGTTGTTGACAGTTGGAGGAAATATTACAATTTCTGCTTGGAAAACTGATTTGCGACAATGATTATTTCCAAGTAAAACTGCTCTTATCATTCGGTTTGTCTGAGAAGAATTAAAACATAGTGGATTGAAGGAAAGTACAGTAATTGCGGTCGTGTAGGGAGTTTGAATTTGTGATATGTATGGAGGAATGAAAATCCTAGCTAGCCAGAAATATCCCATTATAAGATACAGAAGATTAGCCAATGTAAGTTGAAAGATGCCATACCATACCATTAGGTTTGATTTGCCATTCTTATATCAACACTGATCTCTATGGTGAAGGGCAACCGGCTTTATCAACCAATGCTCAAGTAGTAATTGATTTCAATGCCTGGTTTTCATTGCTACTTTGCAGACAATAGATTTTACAGAAAAGGTGCTAGCGCTCAACAACCCTAACATCTCACAAATTCAACGAACAGTCAACATCCAGCTCGACCACCTTTTCTGATCAAACAAGAGCCACGATGAAACGGTGGGTCTGCCTCAATCTGCCATACAGTTAGATAAATTTGTCAAAACAAAATAATGTAAGATAATTGCACTTGCCATAAAAAATATAGGCATTTAAAACAATGCTCCAAAGTTTGTACGTCAAATGAAGAAAACGGTATTTCAGCACATGTACTTTTTCATGGAAGCTCTGAATCATAGACATAAGGCACTTGGCATCATCA
Organism: Halocynthia aurantium; assembly: GCA_013436065.1. Taxonomy (NCBI): domain Eukaryota; kingdom Metazoa; phylum Chordata; class Ascidiacea; order Stolidobranchia; family Pyuridae; genus Halocynthia; species Halocynthia aurantium. The sequence goes on from QXVX01008021.1 coordinate 118,603, forward strand.
CTGCATACTGTTTTTCTTCATCAAGTCACTCCCCAGTGACAAGACAAAGCGTTCTCG
>QXVX01008023.1:0-32643 GCA_013436065.1 Halocynthia aurantium
AAAACCTAAAGTTGTACAATACATATAATCAAGTCAATTACTTACCTAAAATATCCCATGGCAGAAGCAAGAATATTTGTGTGTGCCTTGAATAAGTGACCTTGTACCCTGACAGTCACGTCACATAGCAGCCCCTAAAAATTAGAAAATATAATAAAAATACTCATACTATTTTTATGCTATAATAATTTTTACATTCAGACCATTACCTCTGTGATACCCCATTTACCCATATATTTTATATTATCAGTAAATGTTTTAATATATAGTTATACCCTATAAAAAATACAGATAAAATTGATAAATTTACGGATCGGAGATTTGAAATATATTTTTTTTCATACTTGAAGTCGTTGTTCATTCAACCCCATCAGCAAACTGGACGGGTGCTCCACAGATTCGCAAACGTACATTCGCGTTGCCATTTCGAGAAATTCTGGTGAGCTTCGTTGAACAAACAAGTACGACTGAAATTATATACTAAAATTCTCAAAACATGGCAAGGTACTACGGAATATATTCACTGGAATGAAAACAGAAAATGGTTGATAATTTTCTTCAAAGTCTATATTTGAATGAAGTACCGGTGTAGCGTTTCATTTCAGCTCATGCGAATAGAGAAAAGTATGTATCATGTCATTTCCTATACACATGTAACAACCGATATACTATGTCAAATAGCACTGTGAAGACCCCTTCTCACACCGACTATGCTGCAATGAACACTGTTTATCTAAGGGATGAAAATATTTAACTGCATCTGGGTTCGTTCATAAATTGGCTTCCCGTAATAAACTTCTAGATTCAAGATGAAGTCTAATCAGTTATATAGATGTGCAGTCAGAGAGGCCAGAGAGGGGAAGAAACTATGACCACTTATAATCTAACGGAGATTAAAAACTATCAATAATATATGGAGTGCGCTTCACAAGGGTCCATAAGGACTATCTTAACTGCTGGCTCTCCTCATAATGCAGAAACTAGCAGTAGATTAAGGTTATGGATAAGATTTTTATTGTTTATACTGTTGTAAACAAGAGTGGGTATCATCAAGGGCTACACTGTAATTTAAGTATGCCATAATAATAATTTACAAAGGCCTGCCTAGGAAGTTTGATATTCAAAGTCAATAATATTATTTCTACCTATCCAATCACATGAAAAATAAAAAATAACCTATTATACATTATGTGAAAACATATGGTCATTGGTACGACCCAATGAATCAGGGTTTATGATTGGGAGCACAATTGTAAGCCCGAGTTGTTTTTCCGGCCCATGGGCCCATTTAGCACCAATTTCAAAGTCTGGAATGTACAAAGTTAGGGTCATGCGAAGTGCAAGGTACCAGTATACATGAATTCCGAATGCTATGAGACTTATAGAAGAAAATGATTACTATCTTAACTGTCGATACACATTGAAAACTGACTATTTAAAGTCTGATCTACTTCACCCAACACTCATTTCCTCTGATACTTTGTTAAAAGAATCTTCTACCAATACAGCCCACTATGCTTTCGCGATAGCTTATTTCGGGCAAATGGAATATCGACCGATCGATCCCTTCTTCTCCCTTTTCCATCTGGCACCTTTTCTACATCTCTCGATCGCGTCGAATGAAGAAAGAAGAAACTCACCCCGACCTTCCCCACGGCACCCTGGGGACATAAGCGCATAAAATCACTTCCGCGATACGGATCACTGCACATGATCGTAAACAGGTTAAAAATGCGGAAATGGGGAAAAGTCTCTATCCCCATCTTGCGGTTGATTGAATCTCAGATCTCCAGTGAAGGCTCGTCCGATATCGGCAAACAAAGTACACCTATTCAATTATCTGGCTATGTTATCGTCATCCTGGTGCATAAGAACTTCTACGGTTTATATGCTATTACCCTTCACCATCCACATAAATGTCATATTATATTACATCAAAACCATATCATATTCTACGACCTACCAGGAAGCATGACACACTATGTTGTTATTCTGTCTAATTTTGTGTAGATTTTTGATAGATTATTATCTCTATCCACTCCACAAAGGGAAACTTTCCATAAGTATACCTTATAAATATAAGCCAAGTTTGTTAATGGGCATTGAAACAACGGATGCAAGATGGACAAATCTACAAAAAAAAACTTGTACAGAGATATAAAAATATGTTTATTCATTGTAATACCTTAATGTTCTCCACATAAATGAAATACATTGTATAGGCATATATATTGTGAACATCTTAACTATGGAGGCGCTCTGTTCTATCTACATAATGGCGAACGTAAAGATTATTGTTTTTACAAGGTATTTAGCTCAACTTGGAAAAAGTATTATGTGTGAATTTGATTTCTACAAAACAGTACTGTACTGCAATACTTCATTTTGTGTTATTTCGCCGTTTGTTAGTTATGGGATTAAAAAATACTGTAACAAATTCAATTGCTAATGGATTTTTTATCGTTAGATGTAATATACCTGTAAGTAAAAATATAAGCATCCACTACTTTCAAATACTGACATGGTGAAATGCTATTATACGGGACGAAAAGATTAGGACGGTTGATAATTTGGGTGTGGCATCTAAAAACTACTTGGATACCTAAAATTGAATTGAAATTATGGATGATGAAGTTACTATCAGAAATATACAGATAAACTAATATGAAGAAAATTGATCGCAAAGTAAAACTTTCAAGAATTCAAAAGACTATTTACTAACAGTAAAGAAAATCTTTAAGTGCATTTATAGTTTTCTGTCAAACTTAGAAATCTTAAACTCGTTAAAAGAAAGTATATTTAAGTGAATTACTGTATCAGTGCAAAAGATAAAGTGGTACTAAAGACAATTACCATCAGTCATATTATTCTATAATAATTATAATTCGTCAAATAGGAAAATTGTTTATATTATTCTCGAGTATTTATGTGAATACTTACATATACGAGTACTGTACTGAATATCGGCAACGAGTACATTACACAAATAAATTAGTAGTTATAAACCAGAGTTAAAATATTTGGGTTAAAATCGGACAAGTACGTTCAACAACACGAACTGTAGAAACAGCTCAAACTATTTTGTGTAATAAAAATCTAATCAAAAATAGATTACACAATGTAGTAATCAAATGCCTATTCTTTATATGGACAATGTTTTGGAAATCTTTGGAGAGTCTTTTGGTTGCCGTTAAAATTGGGATTGTGTGGCCAATGAGCTAGAGGTGTCGACTAATAATATCAATGTATAAGCAGTAAAACAAATAAAAATCTAAATTTCGAATGAAGACGCGGGGTGAAAAGAAACTGGAAATGTCAAAAAGAAGCAGAGTTCCCGATTTCGTGTACTGAGAACAGAAAAAAATAGGATATGAATAGGATTTGAATATTGCAATGAAACTTGACTTCAGTTTCATGAAATGAAATGAACATGTTTATTACCATAGTTGAGCGTTCATCCCGATTATGCTGCAGCTTCATCAGTAGCTGCGGTTTCCCCAGTATCACCAGCTGCTGGGGCTTCTGCTGCTAAAATAATACGCCAGTTGGGTAATTCTAAATTATTAATTAGGTAGCACACTCTGGACAATAATATATCTACCTATGGATGTGATGTATAGGTGCTGAACTGAACGGAACTGAACTGTAATATATGTTTCTAGATATGCTATAGTATATGTCGTAATTGGTCCGACACCAATAGCACGCCAAGTTCCCGGATTAATAAAACAAATATTAACTTTGAAATTCCAATTGTTTCAGGCTAATGTACGGAAGCAGTTATTCTATGTAAAGCGTTTTGTAGTAAGTATTAGGTCTGTATAAATAAAGAGATTGTCAAGTTACAGCCAATCTCAAAAGAGCAAATCTCTCGCGACAGAGCAAATCTCACGCGACAGCTCAAATGAAAACAGCTGGGAATATCAAATGAACAACCTCTCCAAGAAAATTAACAAAAGATATTATTTGTCCCACCTTTGTTTTGTTATCAAAGGACTGTCAAACAGAACAACAATACAGTCGCGTTAACAACCGGGTGTAAACTTAAATAATATTGTTAGGGCAGAGAAATTTCACCTAGAGAAACCATTAAACAGTGTGGTGTAAATGTTGCAACAATACAGTCTATGTTAACTTCATAGATATGTCAATTCTGAACTAACAAACATTTGGGTTCATACGTTATGAATGTTTGAGAGGCGTGCCCTGGGTCATAAATTGATTTATCGTGGCACCAACGCAGCTGGGATGGGTGCGCATTGTGTTTGTACTTGTCGTAAATGTGTAATTGGTGCAATGCATATGAACAAACACAACCGCTCCCCTGTCACCACAAGACCACTGGATATCTACTCGAGTCTAGAACAAATATCACTCCTGCTTTACAACAAGAATAACACAGTTCGCATTTACTAGGAGATATTCTTAGAGGGAACCTTTACCTGGTTCTGCTGGTGCTTCCTCAGTTGCCTGTTCTGGCGCTGTAGCCTCTTCTTTTGCTGGTTCCTCTGCTGCAGGTTCTGCATTTAAATAGTTAGGCTTTAATACAAGTGTGTTTAAATATCTTAAATACAATTTACAAGATAAAGGTACGCAGCATCGACAAAATACATGCCTTAGAAAAAAGTGGTTTTTCTAATAAAAAACAGAGCATGTCCTCATTGTCATAATTAGGTGATGAATTAATATCGGGACGATTGAGGAGACAGTGTCAATTGAAATTCTAAATAATCACAACAGATTGCAGATCTGTTTTATAATGAAGAACACGAATTTTGCAACAATATATATTTCTAGAAAACATTCCGAACTCAGTTGCATTAACCTGTAGAAGTTTCTGCCACTTGCTCTTCTGATGGTTTTATATCTACATCATCAGTAGTTGCTTCGTCCACTTTGGGGGATTCTTCAAGTGGTGGATCGACTATTTTCGCATTTAATTTGTATATCAAAATCATGTAGTCGTGATATTATGTGACAGAAGTCACAAGTTCATGCAGAGAAAACAACACCAGACGCTAACATTTGTCACAAGAATTCACAGCAATTCTGTGATTATTGAAACAACACAAATCGACCGATGAAATATTACAGACAAATGCTTCGAGGAAAATTATAAAGACTGGTATCAGGACAATGCATTTACATGCAGTTCAGTTTGTGACAACAAGATTAAGACAGAACAAAGCAGAGTGTTTCCAAGAAATATAATTGATGAAGTTTGTATACTACCAACTTTGTATAAAATCGATAGAAGAAATTAAACAATAGTACAGAGTTGAAATCAAAATCCCAGAGATAAGCAAAGCAAAGTCAGAAATATGGAGAAGAAAATCACACAGAACTGTATGCTTGTGGCTTTGAGGACCTCGTTCCATTGAAACGAAGCTGTGCGATAAGATGTAGCGTGATATGAATGCAAAATACCAAGATATTTGCAGCTATCAATTGGAAATACAGAAAAGAATAGTGGTATGAACCGTGGAATGTATATTTTTGTAATACATACAACAGCGTTGGAGTAGAGATAATGGTGACACTCAAGAAGGGCAACTTTGCCATGTGCAAGGGTCAACTAAACAAAACATAAATTAAACCAGACAGAATGGTACACAAATGCAAAAACAGCCAGTTGCAAGATTTGATCATTAGATCAATTCTTTAAAGCAAAGAACCAGAACATATACACTGAGATGTTCAGACTTCTGCAACAGCGAAGATGGTATGATAACATGGTTCATCACATATGAAGCACACATATCATACATAACTATAGATTTACAGAAATGTAAATCTAAGCTTCCATATGAAGCATCAGGAAATGAATTGCAACACAACACATTGACGTGATCTGTTAGTTTATCAGAAAACCTGGAGATTCTGCATTGGGTGCGTTCTCCGTATTTTTTTCAACTGTAGATAATTCAGTCTCTTCGTTTTGAACTTCAGCAGAATCATCAGCAGTCTCATCAGTACCAATTACTTCGGCAGCTAAGTCATGATTTAAAGTTTCATCACCTTCCTGCTCGCTCGATTCCTGAGCTCGAGATTCTGATATTAATGTCAGTTTTAGGTTCAAATAGTCAGTCTGTATGGACTATAGAGGAATTTTAGCGATTTAGTTTCACTCTAAAGATTAAGGCTATTTGATTTACGATAAACTTTGATAGTCAATTAACTGGTGTATGAAAATTATTACGTTACTAAAGTGGTAGTGTATACTGCTACAATGGGGAAGAACAGAATTGATAAGAAATTTTATAATTTCAAGTAATTATTATGTTTTATCAAAAATTTATTTTATAGTTCAAAATTTGTTCTACTGTGATTTGAAGAATTTAGGTGCTTCTAAACTATACTATGATTACCAATTTTTCAAGTGAAAATAAGTATTCAAGTTAGAAATAAGGAGAACATATAGTATGCTATACTGGGCATGCAGTGATAGACATATAGCATCCACCTGTGTTATCATTGGGAACATTTTCAGAGGTTGGTATTGTGTCTGTGGTTTGTTTTGCATCTTCATCTGCAAGTTGGGCATCCTCTGCTGTTTTACAATAGGAGCTATTTAGCTGACAAAAGCTGAATTAACACCGATAATCACTTGGATTATACGATCAACTCATTGTTCATAACAAGAACCTTCTTTGGGATCATTATGTGTTGAAGAATCCTGATCAGGTGGAGAGGAATCTTGTTCTGTATGTGGTGTTGCTGGATCTGGCATAGGATCCTGTGTCTGTGATGTAATTTTCTCCTCTGGCTCTTCTTTAATATCAGTTGATTTGGGTATCTCTGATACTATTGTCATCAATACATACATTAGACTTTGACAATTTCGGAATTCTTTCAACATCCATGGTGGAGCTCTAACATGTTTGCTTATGTGATTGCAAGTTAATATCGCCTAGATAGTTATATTGTGATAACAAGGTTAATTTAAACAACGCCTATGCCATTATCTTATTTATTAAACTGCTCTGTTCAATATGTATGTCTATAAGGGTCATATCTATACCGCTACCTAATAAATATGTAAATGGATGTGCAGAACTAAGAGATGGTTATGAGTAATCACCAATGATATATTATTATTAGAATGATATGAAATTATAAATGGCAGATTCCACATATCGCTGAATATGAAATTCATAGAATTTGAATTGAGTTGAATTTGGTAATTAAACTTACCATCGGGCTTCTCTGGTTCATCAGACGTTTGAGCTGTAAAAATAAGTTAGAATTAACGGTAAAATTTTAAAAGGGAGAATTACACAGTTCTGAAGGATGATCCGAGTATAACTAATCTACATAGTGATATAATGTATAAATGTTACATGACAGTTCCCTCACAACGACTATACAAAATAAATATTTATTTTACATTTTTCGTGCTGTTGCTGAGTCAATGGTTAGAAATAGCTGAAAATAAGATTCAAGTCTTAGATTAAATCATACGAGTGCATACAATCATGCGTCAAATGGCTCAATGATAGAAAATGGCAGAAATTGGTATCGTTCCGGTAGTTATTATTTGATCAAAACATCAACACACTCTAGTAAGCTGTTCAAGATATGTATATTTAGATAGAGAGGAGAAAGAGAAATTTTAAAAATTCGAATAATGATTAAATGGAGTTGGCCTGAACAAGTAACAAAATAGTCAAAGTCTTTGAATTTTACATTTACGTGGATACTTTTTTGCATTTGCCAGCCGAACCCCCAATGACCTCAATGTGTTACTTACTTATTGGCGTAGCATCACTCGCTACGTCTTGTTTTTCCTCTGGTTTTGCTGGTTCTTCACCTGTGCAGAAGATATTGAGTTAGAAAACAAAAATGCTTTTAAAGCGGGAAGTGTTTTCTTTAATTATTTTGGTGTGATGGCTCAATTAGGATCTAATCATTATCTGGGACTCTGTAATTATTATCGAGTTCTTTTCTGAGTTCCAGACTGCAAATTTGAATGCAAGTTTGGAATTAAATGAAAGAAGTTCTATTATATATTTCTATGCTATTTGAACGCCAGATTCGTCATACTCATTTGTACTCATTGTATAATTTATCATTGTACACCACGCAGTGATTATATTTTAAATCTTTCGGTAAAGATTAAAAATCGATTCACATGTTGACCTAACACAACCGATTCGTATCTGATCACGTCCAGTAGGCGATAAGTTAACTTCTAGCTGTACCAGAAACTTTATAAATATATGTTTATTCTGAGCACTTTATTATCTTTCTTCGTAAGTTGAATGAGGCGTTACGGGGGGTTTCACCATAGGAACAACCTCAGATGTTTTTACCTGTTGTTTTTCGCTTTGTTGCGTTGCTATTTACAAATCACAGACGCCCTTACGTAACGGCTAGATATAAAAATAATTACGCGAGAACAAATACATACTGTGCCCACAAAAATCCTAAAAATTCAGGTATAGGCCGTTGCCTATACTCTAGGTCCTAGAGACCTAGACTATAGGAAGTGCACCGATTGATTACTTTTCGTGATATTATACAGGATGAATGACATTTTACGTCTGAAGTGTGAAATTGGCTGTCTACAATGACCTTGGACGTGCACGTATTTTTTTTTCTTTCTGTGAAAGCATACTCACTCACAGTGCAGGTATGAAAAAGAACCATAATTTTTAGCGTAAGATGTTACCGATTCTTGAAACGTACAGCTATTGTATTATCACAGCAATGAACGAAAAATGTGGTTACCCAAATATAGTTTCGTACCTGTCAAAGTATCATTTGGCCTTCCTCAAAAGTCCCCTTACCAGAATGTTACTATGTAAGTCGAGAATCGAAGACAACAGTTTAATAATTCATATTGTTTTCAAACATTTCAATGATGAAACATTAGAATATACAATATTTATGAACACTTATAAACGGAAAATAAATATATCTAACATAGAGGGAAATTCTTTCAACACGACGGGTTCATGTGTTCAATATTTTGGTAGGTATAAACCGGATCGAAGTTTCGATTTGATCAAGATATTTTTGTTGTATTGATAGTAATGTTTGACATTGTTTGTATTCTATTCTTTTAAGATTAGTTAGGTATCGTGTACTCTAGGGAGCTTCATCAGTAAGTAGTACTATCTTAGTGTATAGTATAAGCTAGGCCGGTATTACTTATATTTGAAAGTTCCATCTATATGTGTGTCAGCCAAATTCGGTGTTGTGACTTTGGGTATACCGACGCAGGTCGTTGCGGCAATATTCTTTTTAAAAAATCCCCGGAGCCCGGGTAAGTCTTGGGCCCGGGCAAGCAGAGAGTCCGTAGCGAGCGAAAAAAATACTAGTAATTAATATTCAAAATTTGCGTTCTTTTTTCATACTATATTTTATTGAGGCGTCTAGACAGATTGAAGTAAAGATACCCCGTATCCGGATCGAATCATTATTAAGATAACTGAAACTGAAAAGGACTGCAGTGTCAATCGAAATTCCATAGTTTTGAGCCTTAACAAAGTTACGAGTTCCCCGCTTAAAAGTAGCCTTTCACCTATCAACCTCGTATTTTTTTATATCATCACGTCAGTGAGGATTCATGCGTGATTGCAGTTACGTAAAAACGTAGAAAACTAAATGTCAGGGCGTTTCTAACGCACGCTTAGCGTCATCGAATTGGATCATTGTATTTTTGATAGCTTGATTCAATTAATATCTCTACGAAACTTCATTACACGCAGTATCACCCTATAGACGCGTTCTAATTTTGAGTTCAAGCGTCAATTCCTCGCAAAATTCCTACAACTCGCATTAACACCTCGCTATCTCACGGGAGGTACAAATAAAATTACAAAAGTTCACAGAACCAGTTCCCGAATTGTTTTAAAATTATATTTTTCCCTCATTAAACGCATAATTAGCTGCATAATTTTCTTTATCAACAAAATAATTTAGGGATGTAAAGTATTGGAGGAAAGGTTTCCAGAAGAATTGAATCTCACCACTGACGTAAAATGTCGTATCGTAAACTATAGAAAATCGACTCACCTTCTTTCGGTTTTTCGTCATCTGCTGTTGCTCTTGCTTCTTCGGGCGCTGGCTCAGTGGCTGGAAAGAAATATACAGCTGAGCAAATAGTACTAACGTGTCATGTATACAGGTTGTACGGTTAGACAAATCACAAACATCTCACAAATACTTCTGGAAAAGTGGAGTAAGGGTAGACCAGAGGGAGGTAAAAGATTTTTTCCATATTTCAACTTATTATTGTATAGGGGTTTTATAACTTTTAAGTTTTTCTTGATTTAACTACCTGAGAAATTATGTTCTTCTCTCGCCCAAACCTTACTATATGACTTTACCTAGCAAGCACTAATGGAGAATAATATGAAATGAATTTATAATATAAATTTATTTGAATAATAATGTGATTTATATTAAAAAAACAGAATCCCATACAATTTGGTAAGAGGAATTGAATTAAGTAGATGCTTCTCTATCTTGTAACAAATTTCACAGATAGATGTTATAAGATTTCCCCTCTAAAATTGGCCAACATCGTATACCTGGTTCAACAACATTAACATTGTTTGACATTTTAAACTGCCTTTTTACGAACAGGCCGTTTACCTTCATTCAATTTTTTTTAAACTATTACTTCACCCCATTTAACCTGGTTAACCTGCCTTTCGAATTAACTTCAATACCTGTTTCTATTTTATCTGTCTCCTTGTTATTCTCCGGGGCTTTTTGGGTTGGTTTTTCCTTTCCACCTGCATTCTTTGCCGCCTTGGTCGCTGTGGACCCGTTCTTTGCCGGACTTGTACTTGCCTGGGGTACTGTAGCGGTTGATTTGCTTCCTGCGCAGCCCATTTTGTTGATTTTTGGTATTCTAGTTCTCTTCGATATGCTCTATATAATATTCAATAGCACGATTTCGTATCACACTACTATAATGGTTTATACAGTATAAATCTGTTAACTAGACAGGTTGTTTGACAGATAATGTCGTTCTTGAAGCTATAGACAAGCGATATGACTCTGTGAAAAACAAATACAAATATAAAACTCGAGCTCGAAATAAGGATAATGCGCTTATCTGTAAATGGATATACAGCTAAAATATTTCTCTTTCTCTTTCAATATTTCTTTACATAATTCATGACTGACTAATATGCAAAGATAAAACGCTCAAAACCTGTCAATCCTCTTGAAATATACATAGATTATAGCAGTGCTCTTCAACCGGGTGTACAGTATACCCAAGTGTATACCGGATCATAAGTAGGGTATACAACTGAGAAATGGTATACGAAGGGTGTACAGCCTAAGTCAGGGCTTCTAATCAAAGAAGCCACTAAATCAACTTTGTTTTTACGTTTTTTCCACAACTTTTGCGTGGTTAATTGCCTCTGCCCAGTAAAGACTAAAATAATCATTTATAATAACTTGACCGACCACCTAGATTTTAGTTTTTATTACTTTCTGTGCATAATTAAACATTGTTATTTGTGAGGTATACAAAGTTCTTGAAAAATTGTAAAAGGTGTAACACGGTAAAAAAGGTTGAAGAGCACTGGATTATAGCCACGGGTTCAATTCAATGGTAACGTACGTTTTAATTGTATATCCCTGAACTCCGCGAAATAAATGTGACACGGCATTTTTAATACTCAATTGTAATAGAATGGAGGGACACCGGGACATATATCCAGGTAATCAAAATACACTCCATTAACTTCACCTCACTTACTACATCTGTTATATGTCATACACTTTAGCTAAGATGATGCATTAACTAATCCCTCTAAGAGCATTTTTATGTATTTGGTGTCTTAATTTTTTAGGGATTTAATTTAATTCCCACGTTAAGTAAAAATTGAGCACTCTTTTTTTCGCTTCTTCCTGTTCTGTAACCTGACTACACGGACCGTTTGGACTATAAATAAATAAGTACCTAATCAGGGGTGATCAGTTTTCTAATAATGATAACGAAAATAGAGAAATAGGTGATTCACACGAACTGATTAGCGTTATTATATGCCAAGCTGCTCACAGCACTGCGTACATCCACTTCATTTTTAAACAGCTTGAAATATGAATTATTAAATTGCCCTGATCCTAAATAAACTGCAATTACTGTGAGCCATGTCAATTATTTTCCTCCTGACACTGCGGAATAATCTAGCATCAGATTCTTACTATCATATGAAACGGAAGAAGTGGTAGTAGACTTAAAACAGTGTAGTAACGAAGAAACATGATTTGTGGAAAATAGATTCGAGTCTAATACCCTTTGCACAGCACCCAACCTCAAACCTTCACGTCATGGGTCTAACGTTGAAAAGGATCACGGATCCTATCCATACAAAGCACAACGGTCGGTAACTGACATATAGGACGTGCTTTGGCATGTCGCCCACAGTCTGGATGTTGGAAAATGATAGAAATGACCTAATTATACGACGTAGTTCCAGCACGATTGAACAGTTGCATGAATTTACGAATCTGTTTTTTTTCCTTGAATGTGATATATATTACTGTAATACATGTCCTGCTGATTGATTATCTCAACTGAATATGCGTCACACGCCTTTAAACATGGCCTTTTCTTGTCACTATGTATCATGTACCTGGTACCATATTAGAGATAAGAGGATTACATGGCCTTTTCTTGTCACTATGTATCATGTACCTGGTACCATATTAAAGATAAGAGGATTACGTTGTAATTTCCCCCCATCGTAAGGCTAATCAAATAGACGAACTTGAACCTTAGTTCGTCTGTGACAGTAAATATACCGAAACTAGGAATTAAGTATGTTAGTGCATATCGATTTTGTTCATACAGAAATATTTAATCGAAGTTGCGGGTGTCATTTGTAATTAATCAACCGCAATCCCTTATTGATCTTACTGCTTAATCATTCAAACTAGCAATAGCAATGCCCTTAGCAACGCCCTTAGCAACAACGTATGCGCGCTATTAGCGAGATCGACCCACCCTTACCCTAGTAAGTCTATAAAGAAAGTTATCTAATATATGATATATATCCATATTCCCATATTGGCCAATAGGAGCGATCATAAAAAGGATTTAATCCCCTACGGACCCAGAGGGGCCCCTGATCCGGGTTTTCTTTCGTATAACGGGCTGAATTTCATTTTTCTTCAGCTTGGATATTTAATATGTAAAAATGGTTTGGATTTGCTGTGACAAAAAGCATTGGAGATGAATTTTGTTTACAGGATAATTATCACACTGATGTATACGCTCGGTGTCCCTGACGAAATGGTCTAATCTTCTACGTTCAAACACGCCCCCATGGTTACACGTGTGGTATTATTGATTACCCTTAATAAACCACCAAGAAAACGCCAAATCAAAGATTCTTGTCGAAACCTTACTAAGTTCCACCCTAACTCTGACAGCCTGTACTGAACATATTATGCTATAACGAAACATAGAGTCACTGACAACCTGGAACAGTATTCTATGAGGCATCAGGATATTGGTGCCTTCTATGGGTTACCATGTACACTCTACAGTCTACAGTATAAGGCGGAATACTGAAATACACTACAACATGGTCGGACACTAATTTACAGCGGTCTCGAAAACAGTAGATTAAAAATGCGAAACGTTTCAATCAGCGGGTTGTACCAACATATGATGACAACCAGCTCATCATAACAATAGCATTCCAAAGATCCATGAGTAAAAAAAAACGTGAAAAGAAATGTAGAATGAGGATCTTATGAAATGAGTTTTCTTTTGAAAAGTACAGTAGCTTTGTTTCAACGGAAAGCGAAAGACGATTCAAAGAAAAACACGAATCCTCAATTAGTTCAAACATTTATGACAGTACTGTATACACTAGAGTAGCTGGGGGAGTGCGAAGGGGGCGGTCCGCCACTTTAGTTTGGAAGTATGCACTATGATGACGAGATGTGAATGTAAAACGATGGGGAAGACAAGGCAAATTCTAATTCTAACTGAAGTTGGGATTTGATAGCTATAAGTCTTAAATCTCTGCATAGCCGGAATATCATAGTAGCGAGACCAGCAAACGTTACGGGCTCCGGGCTTCCAGCGGCCCGCTCCAGAAAGTTCTGTAGGCTGAAACCTACGGGCCCAGGGATAAGATGGGCGGGCGAAATTCATGTTATCAATAAACAGAATACTCAGGACTGGAAAATATTATACGCTTCAATTCATATTATTCACAAGAGCACAGTATCAGGGATGTCGCAGTGGGTACAGCTATAAATGTCGAAAAAAGCCTGGAGTAATATTCAATGATGTGAAATTCGGCGATGGAAATGAAAAAGGTCTCCACAAAACGGGATGTCTAGTCATTACTATTCCTTGTACTAATAAAAGATCGATAAGCTGCTACTAATTTTGAAGATTTATCATGGAGTATCAATGACTGTTACCGAGATGTATCTGTGACGGTGATTTAATAAATTATGCATTGCCTGATACTGTAATTATGTAGGACTGATATACACTGCTGAAATGCACACCGGGTTTCGTATATACAGTACAATATTAATATGCTGTGAGTTCAATAATAAAGTAGCCAACACACTGAAATTTCCGCTTACCACAATATACCCACGGTGAACACAATAGTCCTAGATATACAACATGTACAATGAACAACATACGAATTCCATTCCAGATATATAGCTTAAGGCTAAATCTAGATTTTATTCCAACACTAACACTGCTACTGTCATAATAGCAACATTATACCGGAACCTTTCGTTGGAGTTTCCTTAGTTAAGCTCTCGTCCTTACAACCACTACAAAAATCTGTATGGATCTGCGACTTCACTGTTCCTAATCAGCAAGGCCCAGAGCAACTATCACATATCAATTAACACTTAAATACTAAACTGTTCAAATTCTCGCTACAATTCATTGTGATAATTATTTTATCCCTAACTTACTATGTCAGTACACAGGACAGTGATTTTAACAATTGCTTGCTAATGTGTACGTTAATTCTTTGGGAGGTTTCCGCGTCACCTAGTCTAGAAGAACCCAGTACACTACAATTTACTGATTTATGGATCAGCTTAACTCATACAATATATTACTTGTCAGTGAGCAATTCTGAAAAATAAACGCCCAAGTAATTTTTCTGTAGTATTATTCGCTGAGACGTCACGTACAATACTAATAGGATAATAACTGTGTAAAGCTAAGGTCCCGTGGGTCATCAGCTGTGAATAAAGTATACCACTCCACCTCCTATGCTCCACGTTTCTAAAGTCATAACATAACTTTTGATGTACAAACTGAAAAAGACAAAGTGCCGGAAATAACCTAATATTCCAGGAGCGGCTGAAAATCGATACTACCGGTCAACTAATTCGCCCATCATTGATCAAACTCATCTGCAAGTAGGCGCAGTCCTAGTAAGCAGTCAGTAAACTTTGACACTAGTAAAAATCTAAAGTAAAGTCCCGTCGTGAGCAGAAATGATGCATAGCAACAAAAGTTCAACAAATCAATAATGCCTATTTAAATCGTGATCTTTTTGCGTTAGATACACTTCTACTACTTCGATTTGATGGAACTCGTGCAAAATCAATACGAAATTGCAGAGCAGCTAGTATAGTCGAGGTCTACTACTGCATTCTTCATTACAAAGCAACTACGTGCACCAATGAGTCATTGTTACTTAGGCTGTGACTGTAATTTACATGTATCACATTGTTAACTGCAATAATATTAACATTGAATCTTCCCTCAGCAAGCAAAGAGTAAGCGAAGGCTTCCATTGGAAATCAGTGCTCTATGATAGATACACTGACGACCCACACTGCATAAAAAGATAATCTAAAGCTGTGGACTCTGAAGTTCTACATTCAATATTCTTGAGTACTCATCAAACATAGGGGGGAACATGTAAAGTAATGTGACATGACATATGCATAATTTATCTATCTGTATCTCTTCCTCATATACCATCCGGTTATTCGCATCACTAGCGAATGACATAAACATAGAGGAAATAACTCAGAACAGAAGATACCTGTCCGGTCAAAGTTCATGTCCGAAATTAAACATAGAATACAACCGCTGTGATATAATCAAAGATATTGCAAAGATATTAGATACCTTTTCAACGGTCGGTATATTCTTTGGGCGGCATTAGCATAAATAATGTGGTAATGCTGCAATTGTTTGGATTATCATATCATTTCACAATTGTCCATCAGCTTGCCTTCTGAAACTGTAAATATAAATCCACCAAGCAGATAGTTTTTATGGGTTTAATGACCTGTTTTCATGACTCTGAGTGGTAGTAGTCTAATTATATCATTGTACACTGAAAACCATAAAATAAAACATAGTTCGGATACCTTGAAATATTGTACATAGTACAATTTCGTCACTATGATTCTTAATCTGTTTTTAAACGATATTTTTACTTTGGACTCGTTCAAATTGTCATTAGTTATTAAAAAGTATTGCTTTCCATGAAACTCGCTAACGAAGGCCCCACTGGCCATGTCTGAATTGGATAGTACCTGGAGAACAGTCAGCTCTGAATAGCTTCAACCGTAACCATGGAAATGAAAACGGTGTTCACAATAGGTGATGTCTAGTCACTATTCCTAATACTATTAAAGTAGATCTTCCTTTGAAGTGTAGAAATCGAACCTGCACAGATTTTGATATACGTACGTTACCAATACATTCGATTTCAACCTAATAATACTTCATTAAAATGGGTTTCGGTAGCCACATTATGACAACGGGGCAACACTACATGGTAATAATTAACATGTAATAAACTGCGAACAATGTAATCGTGGGTGTATACTTTGGAATCCCTTTCCGCTATCTATTAGAACTGTCAATAGGGAGCAGGGCGCGTTAAGTCTTGATGTATTGACCTAAGCATTTGATTGACTTTTCAACGCGACAGAATCTCAAATAATGCAGTAAAAACTTTACAACATGGTATCCATAAACTAGAGATCAATTAAGACGTACTTGAAAGCTGTTTTCAGTCACTTTTTCTATAACTTCCATGAATATAAATCGCTAATAATTATTCTCTATTCTTGGGCTCTAAAAAAACAAAAAAAAATTGCCCGTTATAGATTTATAAATTCAAACGCAGCTGATGCTATGAATTGAAAAATACGCATAGAATGAGTACAATTTTGATGTTTAGCATACCGATTTAACAATAAGCCGTTGGTTATTTGAACAAACATAGGTCTAATAATCATACACCGGTATAACAACATACATGACTATGTTAATATATTGTATTTCACAAGCCTCGTCTCTGGTAATCCTATGAATAATCTGTTCTGTACTATCGATAGCAACTATGGCTTTGTCAAGTTAAACATCAGCATATAGTGTTAGCTACTATATACGTGTTATACGTCAACGAAGCTTGTTCTGCAAAGCCTGCTATTGAGTATAAAGTATACCTCTTATAAGCGTCACATATATTTAATGAAACTACATAATTTATGACTTAGATATACTTATTGTAATATCTAAGGTGTGTGTGTGTGTGTGTGTGTGTGTGTGCGTAGATGTCGGGCGTTTCTCTTGTAAAATGACAGTAAAGTGTTATAGGCTATAAAAAAATCGACAATCAACCACCCTTGTCTTCAAGTACATATATCATGAAGATATTCATAGTAGTTTTTTTATTTGCATGTAGCAAACGTTTCATTCTAGAGAATTACTGGAAGCACAAGACGATGAAAGTCACATACGTTTTTGAGTGGTTTTACATTGAGTAACTTTTGAAAAACTACAACTATTTTACAAGTTTCTGCTCATGGAAAAATTAATGACGAAACAGGCTGAAAAGAATCGTATGCCCGTTAATACCGATCGGTATAGTTGTACATAAAGTCTGTATACTGAATTCTACGGAATTATCTATAACACCGACATGGGGGGTCATGGGCGAGTTAACTCGAGTACACGCTCAAGTGCGAATGAAAAGTTTATTTGTCTATTTCTTGAGTGTTTGTAATGATCGGTAATATATAATTTCGTTTACAAACAAACGAATTTCTCTTCAGCTTGCGTATGCGCAACCAATTACGCCAAGGTAAATAGCATTGAAGTAATGGTAGTTGAACTTAGCAGACAACGGTCTTAAACCCTTCACAAAACTACTTGAAAATGATGTAGAACGCTTTCAATAACATATCTTAGCATTAGTGCATTAGTCCGACCATAGACATGAAAACTTTTCTTTACATAGAAGCTTAAGACTAAGGTTGAAACAAGAGTATCATACATGTAATATATATATATATATATGCATTAAATGTTCACAATAAAGACGTTACTGCAAGCAACTTGATCATGAATTCCACTGTAAAAAGACAAGTACATATCTATGATATCACTCTTCACTTTTCCCCCATTACTGGACAATCACTATACCTGACTCGTCTACTCCACTCAAGACGTATTTTATCAGAACGGAAACACTCCCACTCAAGTTAGATAGGCTGATAACACTATTCTTACACGAAGAACTGTACAAAAACTATCCAGATCCAAACTATGTTGACTGATAAATATCTAGGCCCAGCAGATGAAAGAACAACGGGCGATTCCGAACACGTTACCATAGCAACTTGTCACGCTGACTTGATGCGTAAGGTAGCAAGCTGAACAGGAACATGATATTTACAGATATATTGACTCTACGACTGTTATTAAAATCTCAATCTGCAATAAAACTCCCAGCAATTACAGATAGCATCAAATTATACTGCAAGTAAACTACTTTATTTTCCATTGCTATAATTCAGTTGTTACTAGTAAAGTGAAGTTATGTTCTTCTGAATGGAATCGGACACCTTCTGTTGTGTTATGGAGAATTTATTTAGTTTGCGTAGTTTGTTCGGAAACCCTTACAAAGTCTTTGTTTGCCGTAGCCGAGTAGAGGAGGTCCGTGTATAAACGCTCTTGAATGCGTTGTTATTACGTCTTATACGTAGAGTCGTAGACGAAGAATGTACAAACCCTACGCAGCCATCCACATCGAATATATATCTAGCTATTGTTCTCAAAAAAAATTATCATATCGTATGGATAAAATTCCGTCATAAAACAACAATCAAAATATTCTATAAAATTTTAGTACTTCATAATTAATAGATCTAGAATAGATGATTGAATTAAAAATGTATTATATTATATACAGTGTGATATAAATGGAGCCAATGCTCGTGGCGCGAATTCAATCAAGGAAAACAACCAGCATATTCTGAAGTCTAGCCCCGGTTACCCTTTTTTTCGAATATTAGACGCTTTCGAATCTAAGACGCCCTCACTCATAAAAACGAATTAGTAGTATGATTTGTATCCAGCTATTCCATTACTACCTCCCTGCTGCACAAGAATTCAAATACAATACTGTACTAGAATTTTTCTCTAATTATCCAAACTATCGCCTTTTCCTGTCTAATTGTATTTATATAAACAGCACTGAGAGCACCAATTCAGGCATAATCTAATAAACCATAAACAGACTAACGTTTTTTACACATATGAAAAACCAAACGATTTGTTCAGTTTGAAGCGATCCTAATACAAACAAGTACTCAGCCACCTTACTACTGCTACTACTACTACTTCTACTACCTCACACCGTGAGCGAAATCATTATTTTGAAAATATTGATGGAGCATCCTCTTCTGTTCCATTCGTAATTTAATTCTGGTTTGTTTTAATAACGATTTAATTACCTTGATAGTCCGACAAGTCTTGATTCGAAAGATGACATTATTACGTGTATTTCAAATCATTCTCCTCAGTAATTATTACTAGCTGCTTCGCAACTGTCTTTATTCATACCAATCAAATAAAAAATAAAAGATAGGTAGACATATACCATCAACAAATTATAAGTAACCCGGTCTAATCAGGTTCGAAAGCATTTTATATGTTAAGCGCAATCCGTTAGACCTGAAAGCACTACTGGTAAATGTCTACCAAGTTTAATAACGATCAGAAATTGTTCACTACGGAATCATGCAGTTCGGCCTATTCACAATTCATCTATAGTAGGAAACAATGCGGTTACACCTATTCGTAATATCGTCTATAATACTGTACTGCATTATATAATACTATCTTGCCTGCTATTGTATTGTTTTTTAATGTAGTTATGTCACAATTCAGTATAAGATTGAAGTAGAGGTAGATAGTATTCACACAGATATACAGTCGCCAGCAGCTAATTATTAGGTACCCAGCCAAATTATTTTTAGGACGATTTGGGGCTGCAACGAGGACCCCTATTGTGCACACACGAACAGACACACACACAAATTTTCTTATTTATTTATGAGATAAGGCGATCCTATTTATTTTTAATAAATACTTGTCCTTGCTGGACCATCTTGATACATTGGTCGGTACGAGGTGTTACGGAACCACCAAGAAACAAGCACTCCTATGACGTCACAGATCTGCAATGTCGTCTGATTTTGAAAAATAAACGTTTTGCGAAATACAGTATGTATTCTAAAATAGATCTTTTCAAATGACTCTAAATATCATTTATTTGTCCATGAATATCGTGATTTAGGCCTAGTAAGAACCGGGGAGGGGGCCTATTGCGAATGAGTTCAGTCATATTACAGAAATTATTAGATAAATGGGAAAATAAGTAATTGTTATGCTTTGTTTTTCGCGTAACTCGATTAGTCAACTCGATCGGCCGAATATATTTGACAATGTCGCATATGCAATCAGTGAAGATGCACGATACTACCGGAAGTCTGACAAGACTCCGAAAAAACGTAAGTTATTGAGAAGATAACGTCGATATTTTTATCATATGTTGTATTTATAGTCATGGTTTTAGAGCAGTGTAACTCCACGATAACAGCTCACCAGTTGCACTGTAAGGGACCAAGAACTACGGTCGTATCCCAAATTACCTATATTTTTTACCGCAATGGTTAGAACATGGATCTACTACAAGAGGAAGCGGAAAGGATTCGAATGTGGCACGTCCAAACAGAAATCGCTTCCAAGCAGAAAGTAAATTGCTTCAAACCTGTTATCAGGTTGTTGGACAATTTATTCCACAAACACTTGGCTAACTTTGTTTTAATTCCAGGTCAAAGCGCTGGAAAGTGCCAACGAAACTATCGAATCTCAGAGGAAATCCTTAGTAGAGATACAAATGGAATACGAGAAAGTGACGACGCAACTTCAAGATGAAATTACTGGCAGAAATAAATGCCACAAAAAGTATTGAATAGTATTGAAAGCTACTCTTAATTGGGGTTTGAAGGGTAGATAATTAGCAGTATGTCACTACATATTAATTGCATTCTTGAGCGCCTAATAGGGGGTATATTGATTCATCGTAAAAGAATAATAGGCGCTAAAGTTTGTTTGATTGGGATGTTTCTATATCTTGAAACAATGTCGCCGTTTCACAATTGATCTTTACTAAATTTGTTGGGCGGTCCAGATACATACCAGAATAGTACATGGACAAAAAAACTTGGTCCAGGCCCCATGGAGGAGCTGAAATCCTACTTAGGACCGCTTAAACACCATCTAGTGACAAAATACGAATCTTATCAATAAATAGATGGTCATCATTTTCCTTTATCATTACATTACTTGGTCTGGGGCTCGTGCAAGCTCAGGTGACCGTAGCAAGGGCCACACAAAAATTGTGGGAAACCTTGTAGCTATGTGCCCTGGGCCTGTCACTGCTATTGCTGGCCCTGTGGACAGACTGGCATGGTGAAGGCCTAGTGCCCTAGTCAATCTAGTATTCGTATAAAGTAGCAGATTCATGTTTCTAGTACTATACATAGCATAACATTTTCCCATTAAGGTTGGAAGCTACACGAGAAATGTGTCACTTACTAAAAAATCAAATGGCTAAACAAGAGGAAGTGCTGAAAAAATGTGTGGAGACTGCTGATGTACTACGCAGCGAAAGTGACAGCAAGTCTGAAATAGTGAAGGTAAAATTCTTGTTAAAGTAATTTGATATAATGTACTTTGTTTCAATTAATGATATCACTCATTCATATAACAGAAGATCACAAATGATTTCAAGGATCTCACAACCTCAGCAGTTGAAACCAGGAAAACTTTGGAAGAAAACTGTAAACTATTTTGTATTTTGAAAACTCCTGATGAAGATATTTAGTAATGATTTCAATGCTGTATTATTTTTCAGTCTCTTCTATACAAACAACAGCTAGAGAGAATGAAGAAACGATGACGAAGAAACTTGAGAAGATGAGCAAAGAGGCAAGCAGGAATGGATATACATGGGGCCAGCCTTAAGACGATTGGGTCCTTTACTAGGGTTATCAAATACACATACCACCACACTGCAGGTTTTCTAGAACAGCAATGATGTTGATTGCTTTCCATTCTACCAGAGATATCAAGACTATATTAAACTAATTTATAGCTGTCAACCCTGGGGACCAACAAAAAAGTTTTCAATTGAGCTGTGCAGCTCCTAATGATATACACATACAGCATTACACAGAATTAGAGTTTGTCTTTTGTTTTTAGCTCGAGGAGACAAAGAATACTGTTGATGAGAAAACCGCAAGGATTCAACAACTAGAAGAGAATATAACTGATCTCAGTGGCCGTCAAGACGAGTTAGTTTCAGCTAATCAGACTTTGGGAAATACATTGGCAGAAAGAAATGATCTTATCGACAGACAAATACAGGAACTCGCAAAATATTTTGAGCAATGTGATCAGCTTCAAGTAAATTTCATTTCTTTAGGTTATCTATTTCTTCGAATGCACTTCTCCCACAATTTTTTAATTTTAGGCATCCGGACTGGTTCTGACTGAAGCTGTGGAAAATGAGAAACAACTGAAAGAAGATACGATGAACTTTTGTGAGCTGACACAACAACGCTTTGGGAAAGAGCAAGAATTGTGGCTAGAGGTTGAAGAAAAGTACAAAACCCAGATAAAGAAACTCGACGAGGAAATTAAACAATTGAAAGCAGAGTATGATAAACTACTTTTCTACACATAGCAATGGAATAACTGTATACTATTACTACTCACATTTAGAAGAGTGGCGATCTGATTCTGATTGTGTGATGATGATATACTTTCCATTTAGGTATAACGAACTTCAAGATCTTAAACTGCGAGCAGATGAAGCAGTCAAATCTGGCTTCGATTGCAAAGATAAACTTGACAAAAATGTATCAGACTTGCAAACCAAGGTGCAGCTTGTGTTAGAATGTTAGAAATGTAGTATTGTAAAAAACTATGCTATGTTGTTTTGAGACCATACAATCTTGAATTTTATGTCAACCCTTCAAGTTGTAAAGGTTTTGTGCTATTTTATCAGGTGGAAAATCTCATGGAAGACTATAGTACTGCTAATGAAGATCTAGAGAAACAACACCGTCTTAATATGGATCTGAAAAATGAAATAAATGCTAAAAATAATGATATGACAACACTACAGGTTCATTTCTTACAAATCAACAAGTATCAATTAGGTATATCGATTTCAACAAACCTTGTTACTAGGATGCATTCACCAAGCTTGAGAAAGACATTGCTATTGCAAAAGATGAAAATAAAGATCACACAACTCAAATTTCCTTACTTAGACAGGAAAACAACAACCAAAGGTATGGAATAGGAGTATGACACAGAGAAGAATGTATCTAATAATTTTTGTTCAACAGCAAACTGATGACAGCTCTTGAAAACCAGCTTGATGTCACTGGTCAAGGGGCTTCTAGTGCTACTAAACAGCTATCAGACTTATCAGTAAAATATGCCAATCTTGAAAATAAGTTGGAGACCATGGAAAAATTATCTTCAGAAGAAAAGTCCATATCTGCTGACAACCAATCTGCTATGAGGTGTACATACTACAGAATTACATTACCAATCATATCATTTTTAATTTAATGTACGACACAAAAACCTCAAATATTTGTGCAACTAGTGTAGTAATATTCCACTATCTCTAAAGAAACAAGATCCAGGAAAAAGAGGAGCTGATCCGAGAGTTGCAAAAAAAGATCGATTCTTTCCCGGATGTTGAAAAAATGAAAAAACAACAGGAGCAACTGGAGAAAAAAGTTGTTTTTTCAAAGCAATAGAAATGCTTTTTACTGGAGTACTTAATACATAAGTTCTATTCCACAGTTGAAGATCGCAAACGATATAACAACAAGTGCTGAGGTTCAATTCGAGAAAGAAAAGCATGAAGTAGAGAAAAAAGTCAATGAGCTTAATACAATGCTTGCGAACACAGATCATGAGCTCGAAGCACTGAAAGAGAAATATAAAAATGATTTTAATGAACTTTGCTCCACCATCGTAAGAGCTCAATATTTATTTTTTATAGAATGGAATTTCAAAGTGTTAAGAGAACTTAAGTGAGGTGCTTGTTTAGAAACGAATCGAAAATGCCCTTTTTGAACAAGGAGAGAAAGTGAAAAAACGAAATGAAGAAATAGTGGAGAAAAAGGGAAGAATTAAGGAGTTGGAGTATGAAATCAAACACAAGCTGCGTTTAAAAGATGAAGAAATCCAGAAAATGAAAACTAAGTTGGATACTGCTGAAAAAAAGGCAATGACACAGGTTCACAGTTAAATAGACATGCATTTCCCAACACTAAAATACTAACTTATACTAATATCTATGTTTCAAGTTTCAAGTGAGTCCTGATACCTTTCCTCGCAGACACAAGCATCACGAATTGACAAAGTTTGAGGTTAAGGTTTGTGATTTTATTTTTCATTTAATAGCTTATTACTGAAATTCACTACTTGTTCTATACAGGCCGAGGAGACTCAAAATAGTACAGTAAAAATTGACGAAATTTCTACAATCAAAAGAGCTGGGAAAGCAAAGCGCAGAAAGCTTCAAAGTATTCTAGATGGATTGCAAAGTGATGTATGCATTCAGCTGATCCCATCTGAGCTCCTAACATAGAAAACGCTTCGTTTACTAATTCACATTTAAAAGCTGCTTGTAAATTTGGAGTTGTGTTTAGATTCCAGGCAGTAAAGCACAAAAGTCTTCCACACCTAAAAAAGGACCGATAGCAACAAGATGGGGACAGAATTTCAGGCGAGCTACTAAAAATGCCAATAAGGTAAGTAATATCTACTGGTAACTCAAAACAAATGCATGGTTGGCTAAATTAATTTCCAAAAGATGACTAACTAAATGTCAAAAACGGATTGGCAAAAGATACTTCCAGTAATGCTGTTTTAAAACCAACAGTTTAAGAACTACGATTTCGTGGATGTTACACCTCTATGCCACTCCAAGAACACAAAATAAGAATAAAAAACGAAATTACGACAGTAACTATTTTTCAGGCAAAGAAAACTAATGAAAAGGCAAATCTAGACTGGTTCGAAGTGGATAGCGTATACGGTTTCTTCGATTAAAGAATATTTAAAAAGGTTATTTAAATTAGGAGGTTGGTTTGGTATGTTGTTTTTTTTCTACCCATATTAGACAGATTAAATTGTTACTCTTCTTGAAATGAAATTCTGTTAAGTTGAATGAGATATTTACTCTTCATTTTGCTGTGGTATTTCAAGTTCTTGTTTCAATACATTTTTTGGCTTCAATCATTGCTGGTAGTATTGTTGTGAGTATTGTGACCACTGTTGATTGTACTGGTTATACTGCTGTTGTACCTTGAAAAATAGCAGTGCAACAGATGAGAAAGCTGGAAAAGATTGGTTTCCTAGAGGAAAGATACTTACTTCATTTTGTTTTTGGTAGTTCCAATAATTTTGGTAGTACACACTAGGATCACTGGTGGCTGTAGCTGTAGCTGGATAAGCCTGTTGCTGAGCTTGGAGCGTGGCACTCTGGACAGCCGGGACCGTGGTAGCTTGTCCCGTAATGGTGGATGATATGGGACTGGCATAATTTCCATTGGTAGCTGCGCTTGCCGTGTACCTTCAGACAGATTTGTTATCAAATAATCTTATCTAATAATCAGTCAATTAGAAATGGTAAACAAACAAACCTATTTGAACTAGTTGACATTATTTTATTGCCAACCGGACTGGTAGGTTGCTCAGTTTTAGCTTTCTTAGTGAGTGGTTGCGAAGCAACCGGCTCGCTCTGAGTTCTTTTCTTTTGATTGCGGACAAGCTTTTGGTGTTCATCGTATGTCTTCTGGGTCCTGATATAGCATGGAATATTAATATGTAAGTAGGATAAACATAACAATTGGACAAGGACAGTACCTTCGGGCATCAAGTCCAAAATCCTCTAGATACTCCAACTTTCTCTGGGATATTTGAAACTTAACATCCTCGGGAAGCGTTAGGCTGTTGAGAGCAATGTCACAAGCTTCAATGATATTTTCCTCTGTTCCGTACATGAAGTCAAGGCCGACCAAATCCTTGTATAAATGCACCTGAAATTTGTAAACATGCATTTCTAGTTCAGCACAAATGCTCATTTGTATAAATCATTGTAGGAAATTTTTAATTACATTTTCTGGATTTTTTTCAATGCAGTCCTTCAAGACTTGTCTACCCAATTCCAGTTTTTCGGAGACCTGGAAACACAATAAAACGTATAGAAGAGCTCATATTGCTAATTTAGAATGCTATTGATAATATAGAATCCAATATAAGCTGTGAAACAAACCTTAGCAAGAAACCAAGCATATTTTCTTGCATAAAAGCATTCCTCTGAGCCCTTTTTGGAATCAGATAGAAAGATTTTGAGTAGATTTTCAGCGACCTGCAACAAATATTGACATATACATGTATATAGAAAAAGATAGATATTAGCATTAACATGATGAAGATATTCTGAACATACCTCTATATTTCCCGCTCTCCGTTCGATTGCCACTCTCCTGAGTCTGATCATTGCCATATCAGGTAGAGTTTTATCCAATTTTTCCAGAATACATGCAGCAGCACCATAATTGCCTGAAACACAGATCGTTCCGATGGAATTTTTTATACTGACTCAGTCGAGTATTATCACACAAACTCACCACTGACTTCCTCAAAGCTAGCCCAGTGCAGATGAATATTTGGTTTCTTCGGCAGGTGAATTTCACAAGCACGTTTGAAAACCGTCCTGGCTGCATCGTCATCGACTTTTGCCAAATATCTTGCATACTATAACAAACAGGGTTATTATACAGGACCCAGACAAAAATGTTTACTGGGAAGGTTCGAATACAAGGAAGGCTGCAGGAGCCAACAATAAAATAAATCCGACCACTACCTTCAACCAGAAGTCTTCGTACAAAGCGCATGCAATTAAACATCGCTCAAAGAGCAGAACGACTCTAGGCTGTTCTTCACCACGACCGATCTCGGCATCGAGATAATCCCGCCAATTCTTTATCTGTGTTCTCTCCAATGCTTTCACATGGAAGTAAGGCCTTTTGATCTGGAATTAGTAGAAATTGAATCTCGCATGCCTTCTGCACCTAATGATTCGTTCTATTTTCCAGGCTAGAATTCCACAAGGAATGTATGCATGTGTAAATATATATGCATGTAGAAAAACAATAATTTTAATCAAATGTTACAGTTAAATTGACTGGAGTTAGATTACATAGTGAATGAAACAATGTTTGAGGAAATATCATCGCAAACAAGTTAATATAAGATACCAATTTTTAACCCAAAAAAGCATGCCTTACCCCTTCTTCAAACGACCAAATTTTCGTTACTAGACCTTCGGTCTCGTCGAAAACTTTTTTCTTAATGGCGATTACTTTTTCATTCACTGCCTTCAGCTCTTTTTCATTCTGTTTTGAAACATGATAAATAGATAAACCAAAACATGGTAACATTTTTCATCTTTCGATAACACTGTATATCATGAGACCACTATTCAAAGACTTAACAATGGGATCTTATAGCTATAACAATATAATTTTTCTTACAGGTGGTTTACTTCTATCACTCGACTCTACTCCAGGTGGAGCATCATCATCAATTTCAGGATCGACTTGGTCCGATGACTCATTGTTTTTAGAATTCTCATCCGCGTCATCTCTCACTTCGTTCAAGAGTGTCTCGAACTCCTCGAGGTCAAGAATTTCCTTCGGTGATCGCGAATTGATGAAATCCTTGTAGCTATGCCAAGAAAGAATTCAATGTCATCATATATATAGCTCAAGTTTGGTAAATTAGAATTTAAGTCCGCTGATAGCAAACTTACTCTTTAAAAAATATCGAGTAATGTTGGGTTGGTATTTTCAGGACTCTGTCGAAAGCATCGACAACTGCTTTCCAGTTCTTGTTGGTTTGCTGCCATTGGATGTATTTGTTCCACAATTTTTCTGACCGAAATTCACATCCTGATGATGCTATCGCTCTCTCAAAAACTCTGAAAAAAAGAGCTAATGAATTGGGAATATGGGATAGAATACTAAGATGAACGAACCTGTTTAATTTATACCGATTCGGCTAGTAATAATGACATTGTCACAATTAGTTAGATATGATATTATCCTATGAATATTATTAAAACAAACGTCTCCAGAATCTTTTTATAGAAATACTAGAAATATTACACTGGCTGATACACGGCAGCCCTACCAAGCCGGGAGTAACCCCATAAGATAAAATACACCCTAGTAAAGATGCTCATAGTACTTTGTATCAACAAGACAATTACTTACTTGGCAACTTTTTCCGTCCCAGCATCAGGCCCCTTGTAGTGATTGATGTAAAAATCGATCATGTGTACCCACAAATCAATACTAAGCGGTATGGCCCGGACCCCTCTTTCCAGGATCTACAAACACAGAGAAAATATTAGAAGTGTGCGAGCGCTCGCAAAAGCGGCAAGCCGAAACAAGAAACCAGCGACGCGACTCCTCAACAGAATGCATTGTGACCTATGTTTACAATTTACCGTCGGACAAGATGTATATTCTCGGTCGCCTACGACGGCACTCTTGCGTTGCCACGCTTCGTCACATACTCCAAGACGGTGTGAGCCAACGGTTAATATTAACGACTTTCGAAGTGAGCACTTACACGTCTCGTAAAATCGACAAATAGCAAAAAAATATCTCATGCAATAAAACACGGTGCAAAGTAGAAGTAAAATCGCATGTTACTTAAAATGAATTCAATTGTAAAAAAGAGGAATGAAAATAATCATATCGCAATTTGAATGTATTGAATGGAATCCATAAAATAGTAACTATAGGCTGTTTAGCAAATAAAAATGCAGCCTTCACCCGAGCTTTGAAGCCAACTGGCATTATCTGTAGATGTAAAATTTAAAATATGTGATCAGGAAATCTCAAGGATAATATTGAGTCCGTTCCAGCACAAGACCACAAAGACGAAGTAAAAAAGGCGCCTGAAATTTACACCGGCAATTGTAAAGAACCTTACCCGCTGTGCCCTGACAAAATTCCCGTTTCTTTTCTCCATTTCGGAAAACTTTTTCCAGTAGCCGTAGCAGAGAGGATACCGCTTGAAAAATCCATTATAGGCTCTTCGAGCAAGAGGGGGTTTGTTCTGTGCAAATTATACAAGTTTCATTTCAGCTTTCAGATAATAATATACAGTGGAATGTGTTCTTAAATCGTATCGTTCTTGAATCAAATATATATAACCCCAAAATATAGAAATTATTAACTTTCGAATATAGGTATAAACTACACATACCTCTTGTTCAACCAACTGTAGGAGATAAGTCCAATTCGTGAAATCATGCGGATTCTCTAAAACAGCCCGCCAGTACTTGAGAAATTCAGCAGACTCGGAACCGATGACTTCATCATCCTCATCGGCTTCGGGATCCACTGCCACTTCGCACGTGTTGTCATCATGGCATTCGGGAGTTTTTGGTATTTTGTCGATCTTTTGCAAAGGCACCTTGTCCGCTTCCATTTGATATTCTGTCACAAAAATTTAGAGAATGAAAAATGTCTTGAAATCTGATTATCGAGAACTATTTTTAATTCTTTTTTTATTTATTATTATTACATATTATGTGTACTACAGTTTGTTGAGAAAAATATTATATATTATTTAGCTTTAGGGATATAACTTTGAATTTTCAGGATTTGGGCAGTTTCCAGACCAGTCGTCCTTACTATTCAAGGTAAAGGGCCAACCGTAATAAAACTCGCATATAGACAAACCATTATCACTCTCTGTGATCTTGACTTTTTCTTTCTCGTCTGCAGGAATGTTATTGCTGTCCTCATTTGAATCTTCTGTTTTTTGCTCAGAGGATACTTCGTCTACCACTTCGAATTTATCCAAGGGTGCGTCTGACAAAGATGCATCTGCATCCGCATCTACCTCCGCATCCATGCTGTTAGATTCTTCCTTCAGAGATGTTTTGGACTCGTCTACGTCATTCATTTTCGTTTCGGAATCATCAGGTTTTTGGACAGCATCATCAACAGCAGGTTCAGAGACATCTTCTGCTACATCACTAGAGTCTTTTGCTTCCATATTTTCTTTGTCAACATTCATGGGTTCCGATATTTCCTCAGTTGGTACGCTTTCACTAACGTCTTTGTCTGTTATCTCCTGAGAGGAATCTTTATTCCCTTCCGAGATAGTCTCCATTATTTCTTCTGAATCCTCTTCTTGCAATGACGAGTCAACTTCATCAGCAGCCGAACTTGTGTCGGCATCCGCCACATCCGATGACTCAGCTTTTTTAGCTTTGAAGAAAAAAGGTTTTACAAATTTGCAAGTGATCACATACAAATTATTAGAGTTCAAAGAAGTCGGCTTTTGACAAAGGCCAAAATAACGTTAGTGCATTCCGTGTAAACCTCATAATATTCCATACCACTTATTTTAACAGCAAATTTCACGATCCATTTAGCGTATGTACGGTAGCCTGCAACAATATAGGTATATGCAAGATCCTCGTTATATGGTACGGAATTAGCCCCCTCAAGTCATATCTAAATTCCTAATCCAAAGCATTTACTTAAGGAAATCAGACCAGTGATTGTTCCGAAAAGTTAACTTGATTCCTATTCTCGCGTTGTTTTTGGTGCGGCTGAATAAGCGGCGAAAACCAGCATTTCATAGATGATTTATTTTAGTTGTAGGCATAGAAATGCGATACCATGTACTCTAATCACGCTATCACTGACAAAAACACGCATAAGTTATCGCATATCGTGATTACCAAAGATTAAACTCACTTGCTTTTCTTCGACGGCGCGCCATTTTCAACTGTAGCAAAATATTAGATCAGGAACAACTAACGACAATGCAGCAACTTGAAATGAACCTGTATAACACAAGATGGCAGTATAGAGTACTTTATCACGCGGAATCGTAATGCGTTTGATGTGGAGAAATCTTTGTGGGGATAACTGATAGGGTAATATGATTGATTTATGTTGTACTACCTATAATCACGACAAATTACAAAAGAACACAAAAAGCTGTGAGACACCGTAGCGATTAGATCGCCCCATGCAAATATATTGGTGAAAGAGGAGGTCAAGGTAAAACAGTGGGTTGTGTAACACACTTGACCAAAGCAGATATTAACGAATTGGTATTGGACCTCAAGGCCCTAATTCAAGTTCTAGTTCAAGTTCTAGTTCAAGTTCAAGTTACTTGACTAGTACGTGCGTTGGTGGCCCGTCAAGTTCTAGTTCAAGTTCAGTTCAGTTCAAGTTCAAGTTCTAGTTCAAGTTCAAGTTACTTGACCAGTACGTGCGTTGGTGGCCCGTCAAGTTCTAGTTCAAGTTACTTGACCAGTACGTGCGTTGGTGGCCCGTCAAGTTCAAGTTACTTGACCTTACTTGGTGCACACATCAAGTTCTTGAAAGCAAACTGGGTAACACACACCGGGGCACACATCGGGGTGCTACCAGCACGCAAACTGGGTAACACACACCGACGGGCCACTAGAGCACACACCGGGGCACACATCGGGGTGCAACCAGCACGCAAACTGGGTAACACACACCGACGGGCCACCATCACCCACAACGAGAGGGGGGTCGGAGATAGGGGCACCAGCACTATACTATATAAACAATATTTATTTTAGTGTTTGTGGTGCTTATAATTTTGATCAATGGACATGTTTTCGTGTCATCTGTCATTAGTTATTTGAGTCATTGGTGGGAATCTGTGTAGGCAAGGTGTACAGATAATAGTCATATAGTTAGATTGACAGGGTGGTTCAAGATTGCTAGCATGAACTTGTTCACTTATTCTTTCATGAGTAATTTCAACATCATATTCTGATAAAAGTTGAACGTTGCCATGTTCTATTATTTCAATGTGATTCTCTTCAGAAATTTGATATTAACATACATCTCCTGTGCTTTGAATTTCACCGGCATGCATTGTAATATCATCATCCATTTCCACAGTATCTGAAATAGTTTTTTGGAAAACTTTAGTTCCTGGACTGCAAACTTCTGTTTTTTCCTTTTCGATTTCAATATAACTTGCTGGCGGAGTTATTTCGGAATTTATTTCCAGTGTAATTTTATCAAGACATGTATCATTTTGTATTTTACCATCCTTTCTTTCGGCAGCAATTTGAGTAAAACTCTTTTGCATTACGCTAACGTTCACGCCTCTTACTTCGACATATGCATAGAGTGTATCAAATCACAGCAATGCTGATACACGTTTGTTATTTCTCTTAC
>QXVX01008023.1:33027-46890 GCA_013436065.1 Halocynthia aurantium
GGTTGTTCATCCCAAGAAATAATTACGGTAAATCAATGACCAAAGTGAAACTTTTAGCTACTTGAAAAATCTACTAAAGATTGATGTTTTTTTTAAGCTATCCATTGTATCGTATAACAGAAAACTCAGGAAATGCATAGACCCTAGAAAACACCTAATAATTTGCTTTTTTGTCCAACAAGAAAAGAGAAAAAGAATTGATTGCGTTTAGGACACGATTATCATGTTGTGTTCTCTCGCATTCTGTCTGGCTTTCGTGCGGCAGCATTATCGCAACGTTCACATGCCATCTTGCATATATCAATCGACCGATTACAATAGAACACCCGTTGTACGGGAGTTCTAATTGTACGGGAGTTCTAATTATCAACGATGATACCATAGTCTTTAAATATGATGATACTCTACAACAGTCCTAAAATTAAATGACATTATAATGTACCCCTAGATGACCCTGCTTTCACGGAATGCATAGTAGACGATTCAATATTTACTCTCCTATCGCTCTATATGGTTCTTATCGAACA
Source organism: Halocynthia aurantium (assembly GCA_013436065.1). Classification (NCBI taxonomy): domain Eukaryota; kingdom Metazoa; phylum Chordata; class Ascidiacea; order Stolidobranchia; family Pyuridae; genus Halocynthia; species Halocynthia aurantium. The sequence goes on from QXVX01008023.1 coordinate 33,555, forward strand.
TAGCCAGTCAGCAGACCGTACTTTTCCCATGAAATGCCTTAATCAATGAAGAAGCATGGTGCAGATCTTCATTTTAGAAAAGTTCAGACAAGTTGTAGGCAGTTGTGCCTAGAAAAAAATCAAAAGTCTAAGCAAGGATAATATAAATTGTTTATACGTGCTGGGTATCTTTGAAACCATCGTGTTGTTTTAGTGCCTGCTACCTTAGGCGGGTTGCGGCAGAACATTCAAACTAGACTACGAACGACAGGCTGTACCGTTTAATCACTAGTGCTAGTGGGCATAGAAACGTTCAGTTTAACAGAGGGACAGAATTCTTTCTGTAATCTAAATACCAATGTTCCCCTTCATATGTACCTATCTTTAAATATGATAAGCATATACATACTGTATAACATGATCAGGAAGACCGGCATTTGCAGTGGACGTAACCTGATGTTTGGACATAATATAGGAAAGGTAACATTATCATGAAATGATAATATTCAGATTTCATTTGAACGACGAATACTCACTGTACTATCGTAGAGTATAATTTTCTGCGGATTTTCACTATTCATGCCTATAGGCTTAATGGACTTGCGACTAACCTAAATTTGTTCATGTAATATTATGCGATTAAATTACATTTTGACAGATAGTATGGTCACAGCCGACAATATATTGCTGCAGACATATCCAGACAACTATTACATCCAAGAGTAGCACAGGTTTGGCCCTACCCTTTTACTTTTGTATATTTGAAGTGAGTGGCATGGCGTAGTCACAATATTTTTCCAAAATGAAGTAGTAATAAAAAATAACGCAAAGATAATATCCCAATATGTTACGGCACTGTTTGAAAGTTGAAATAACGAACCAGCTTTTGAGTCATGCAAGAATATATACCGTGATGAGTTTTTAATCTCGAATTGTGAATCATACAACGAGTTAAGAATAGATAACGTCGAAAGAGCTGAACGCAGCATAGTAATGCTTTCATTAAAAGTGTTTCCGGTCCGAAATTACAGTGACGTAACCTGTAGGCAAAAGAATACTGATTCAAAAGTCAGAAAATCGTTACAACTTTGAGCTATGCTCTCCACGTTGAATGATGTATGCAATGCGTATTGAACCCTTTGCAAACGAAATACCAATAACCAACCCCACATGACACGTAATACATTGTAGGTGAGAACTTCTCGATTACAACTAAGTCCTTTGAAGATCTACCAGAACCAAAAGGCTTGCCCATACTCGGAACGTTATTGGACTATACTCCGTTACGTAACTTCAGCATAAAATACAGCTTCGAATTGTGGCAAAAGAGACATCAACAGCATGGATGCATTTACAAAGAAAAACTTCCAGGTTAAAATCACGACATACAATACGTTCACTAGAGCGCCTGTAATACAGTTTGATTATTTTTAAAATTTGCTTCTTACAAATAAAATACTGTATTTCAATAAAGGCATGAAAAAATATGCAGTTTTTTACAATTCTCCTTCGGATACGGAAAAGGTTTTCCGACTCGACCATGATAGAATAAACGGAGTTCTTCTTGAATCAATTACTCGACTTAGAGAAGAAGCAGGGATGATTGACAGTTTCAGTAATTTAAACGGAGAAGAATGGTATAAGGTTAGTAGTGCAATAGCATTAACATGGGGAGTATTTTCTGCAGAAATTGCAATTCTAACGTGCTGATATAAGGAATTTTTATCCTGTCTCTGCGGTTTACCGTGCCTAACATTAGAATCGCATTAATGTGCAGCACATTCGGACTTAAAAACGATTGGTGAGGGATGTGAGAAAGGGCCAGGTGACGTTTTTAACAGTTACATAAACCTTTCTTTTCAGTTTCGTAAGGTTATCAACCCACTGCTTCTTCAAAATAAGGCTGTATGGCAATACATTGAAAAGCAACGCCTCGTGTGTAAGGATCTGACAAAATACATAGCATTACGTCTAAATGATAACGGCGAGGTACTGTACATATCTAACTCACTAGAAATAATACACATGAACGCTGCAACAACAACAGTAAAACAATTTTAAGGTGGAAGAATTCGACCAAGTTCTTGACAAATGGGCTTTGGAAATCGCTGGTACCTTCGTGTTGAACACACGACTCGGTATTGTAGTACTGTACATTATTGTATTTGTAATTTTTAGTATGGACTTGAGGAATCTCAATACCCATGTTAACAACTTATTACTCAGGTTTATTAAACGAAAATTGCGATCCGGATGTCGAAGAGTTAGTGCGGTGCAACAACGACGTGTTCGATTTCGTAGCAAGCTCGCTGACCGGATTAAATATATGGAAATATTACAAAACAAAAGCGTTCAAGGTGATTAGTATTAGATGGGTGCATGTGGTGGAGTGTTGTCATAGAGTATAGATGTTTTACGAGATCTTAAAACGGTAGTAGTTTAGATTAGGCAAGGTTTGGGTTTTTGGAGAGGCCACACTTCTAGACTAGAACCTTCAAAACTACTATTTTACAATTTAGACTGCCGTAAGAGGATTTAAAAAGGAGGTTGATGTAGCTGAAGAGGCAATTTCAAAATGTCTAGCTACTGAAGGAAGGCAAACATTTTTAGAAAAGGTAATGGACGTACCTCACCTCACAAAAGAGTAAGTTGTTGAAAATTCTTTGCAAATAACATAGTATAATATACCATGCTGTACTGCTATTGAATCGACTCGCCACACATAATCGGTTTTTTAGTCTTTTGAATCTATACTACATAGTTAAACTAGCAACATGTCCTCCCTTAACGATAAAGAATGATGAGCACACATCTCACATGTCAAAAGTTAAGCATCGCTCCACGTCACGTCACACATCGTTGATTACAGATTAACTCTACCACTGATAACCCAAAAACCACACTGGTGACCACAATGCGTTAAACGTTACAACATTGCATTACACAATTAACAGGTTGATATAAATCAATCTATTCATATTTTGATTACCCATACATTGATAAATTTTCAGGTCAGTAATATGACACTTTTACCTCGCCCCTTTAATTGGTAATGTCGCACACGTCTTAAAAATAACATCGGAAATTTGTAAATTAAAGCTAATTTCGAATAATACATTTGTTTTGACAGCGAGAAATTATCGCTTTTGATGGACGTGTTACTGGCAGCAATTGATACCACATCTAAAGCAGCATCGCTTATATTCTACCCAATCGCTGTCCACTCTGAAGTTCAAGAGAAATTGAGAAAAGAAATCATGGATTTGCCGGACGAAGAACTGGATGGTAGGGTGAGTAGTTATCGATTAATGAACTACCAGGAACATAGCAGCAAATTAAGATCGATTCTGCTGATGATAGATACTTGCACTTAAATTCAACCATAAATCTATACATCAACACGTGCAGATTCTCGATGGCATGGTATACATGAATGCTTTCATGAAAGAGACGAAGAGAATGTACCCGTTATCGTGGGCTTCGCTGCGATGGTTTAATGAAGACTTGGAGCTCTCCGGCTACAGAATTCCTTCGGGTATTACGTTATTGCCAATTTTGACGTGTTGTGCTTGAAAATGTTTCGCATTGGCAGCAATCGTTGCTGCGTTTGTGCGACTAATCCCTTGGAGATTTTACTGACTTGGTAATGAAACGTTGAAACCGACATTAAAGCCAAATTAAATTCTTAGATGTGTTTAATGTTAAACGACACTCCAGTATAAAAGCCGACTGAAGCAATGTCGGTGTGGTATCCGTTGCATGATATGGGGATTTCTACTTAGGAGACCTAAAACGATGTTGCATTTCAGGTACACTTATGTTCAACACATCGAACGCAACACAGAACATGAACGCGGATTATTTCCCCGATCCAGATTTGTTTATTCCTGAAAGATGGATAGTAGGTAATGAGCACTACCGCCCTGAGAACAGGTAAAAAGCAAATCTCATTTTCTTATTTTCAGGCTATCATTCTTAACTTAAAAGCGTGATTCCTGATAGTGTTTCCATTAGACCGTTACGAATTTCTTTATTCAAATAATTTATTTAACAGGAATCTGATACTTATTAATTTATTTCCTAGATTCGTCTACTCTGGCACATTCGGTTTGGGTGTTAGAGCGTGTCCAGGACGACGAGTTGCTATGCAGGAGCTGCGATTACTGTTAATCGAACTACTTCGCGTGTTCAAGATTGAGTATCATCACAAACCAATCGTGTCCATATTTCGTTTGACGGGAGCGCCGTCGGAAAAGCCGCAATACAAATTTATTCCCTTACGCTGAAGATTCAGCTTACTACAAATCTTCCTAATCATCAGCCTCTCAATGCTGGACGTTTTACTATCACATGCAAATCAGTGTCATCATTTCATGCGATTGTTTCTTGTTTAAGACAATACTGAAAAATTAAAATGATAGACAATACAATTCTAGTGAACAACCAAACGAGTTCGGTTTGCAGGATATTTCTCGAATATTAACGCAAATGATAAAGATGGCCCAAACGTTCAACTTCTTTAATCAAGTGATGTGAATGTTAAAGCCTACTACTAGCGATTGCCCATTGAAGTATTGCCAATACAGTACCAAATTTAATGGAGCAATATTATTGTACGGATTTCTACCTAGCTTTGCTCACAAACTACCCTTTCTCCAGAACCTCAAGGAACATGATTAAAAGGTTACAATACACATAAACCCATTGTAGTATATTTTGAGTTTCTCACGTGTGTTTGTTAGTGATAACGGATAGCTTGAACTACGGTTAGCTCGAAGTAAATTGCCTGGTCCTTTCAACTTCGACATAACGAGCTACTAACGTATATGCATACGGCGGATTAGACTGATGAAGTCTTTAGCAACAATCACACAATACAGGACCGAAAATGGAGGCCCGCAACGAAAGACAAAAAATACCATGTGATACTCACATTTTGTAAATACGAATTATCAGGATCTAAAGCTTCTTCAGGTTCTTTTGTTCGGAAGTAAAGCTCCAAAGGTTGAGGTAATGGTAAAAACATCCCGCCAAAGTTCTGTAAAAGGTAGAATAAACATTAAAAATGCTGTAACATAATCCTTACGTAATATTAAACTTGGTGGACTATAGAGTAGGTTTTGTTATGTTCCGGAGGTTGTAGTAGAGTGTAGATTTCCAAACTACGGTCTGTGGGTTGAATCCGGCGCGATAGAATTTGAAATATAGATACACCATCGATAAATTATAATATTTTTTTGAAATAACAAACCTGTGCGAGTAAATGAAGAGGAGAATTCGGAATATAAGAAGCTGTTCCTTTAGACATAGCAACCGATTGGGGAATAACATGCTCATTGAACATCGTCCATTGCACTGGCATAATAGAGTGTCCTGTCATAGGAACGTTGGAAAGCGGCATGCCAGTTGAAATATTCCCAGCAGAGAGCTGTACCAAATTGTTGAAAGACTTAGTTCCGGTTCCGAGTATGATAAAATTGCCTTTTTTTTCTTTTGACTTACAGGAAATGGGGAACGTGCTGGCATAACATTATCTGTAAAGTTTAAGTCCATATCTTTATCCAACATGAGTTTAGCTTCTTCCGTGCACGAATTCAGCAGACGTCGAAATGAACGACTCATTTTGCTTGGCGGACAAGAAATTGCGTTGTCATTCTCTTGAGACTATTAAACAAGAAGGGCAATAAAAGTAATAATCTTGTCCCATAACACACAATTAGAATCTCAACAAACCTGTTTTGAAATCCTGAAGGAATGCGCATGGGGCTCGTCGATGTAATGCATTCTTTTTCGGTTAACTGTGATGAATGGTGGAGTCATTAACAAACATGAAACAGGGTAAAGTAAAGACGAGTTTTACATTCACACGAGTAGCATACCACTGCGTTTCCGACAATGCTGGTCGGTTACTTTGTGGACTGGCAAAGGTGCCTTGAAATGGTTTCTGGTGACGTTGTTGTTTTTTTCTCCTGTCATAGATGATATGACAGATTGTACGCGCATTAAATTCATCTCGTTCACTGACGAGTGATCGACAATCGCCTTTGGGTAATCTTTTCCAATAATGCAACTGTATTAACAATAAAGTTTGTAAAGGGTAATGATTGTAGACACGTGTCGTTGTCAAAATATCACGTTCTTTTTATCAAGATTCCATGAGACTCGCATACCCAGCTTGTTCTTGCAAAGATACTGGGGCCATCCATGGGCTGTGAATAAATTGATCTGGGAAGTCTTTAAGTACGGATATATATCTGTAAAACAAGTGGAAATCACATCACTAAAATGCATGTACAAGCGATATTATTTGAAAATCGAGTTATGTTGGAAAATCATATGTTTTAAAAAGTTGGATATTTCACAAAATTGAAAGGAACATATACCTTCTTATATATTCTCCGGAAGGATCAATGTTCTTTCCAAACGCGACCGGATCGAAAGTCTTTGAAAATTTTCGGTAAAAAGGTACACTGATTACCCACATCCAAAAACCTGGAGAAAACGTACATTAGGTTAGTCGGAAGACCTTAAAATATATCTTGAAGGGAACGGAGAAGGATTACACTACCTGCGTTCATGCTCCAGTCAGTATCGATCAGATATTTATCAAATACCTTGAAAAAGGAACATTTTTAAAATCACTGCTGCTCTTATCATGATATCTTTACCTTGTAATATTAGCCATACCTTCATGCCTTCATCCCAGCTAATCCAAAGATCACCCCAGGTGAGGAAACAGGCAGCTGAATAACGACATATCTGATGTACCCATCCTTCTTCCCTGAGCTGGATCATTATAGCATCGATCCAAGGATAACCAGTTTTTCCATATTTCCAAGCATTGAGTAACCTATTATCTGATGTCCATGGCAACTTGAAAATGTAAAGAAAATACGATCGTTCAAATGAAGTGGTGTTGAAAAAAATTATATACACATATCAAAATGTTTAGCTCAACTCAGCCTACTTTCATGCAGTTAGGATTCCCCTCTGGTGTGTCGAATCTATGGTTTTTGGTGGAGAGTGTGTAAATATACTCTCTCCACACTAGCTGGCTGATTGCAGTGGTTTGATTTTTTTCTCTCTGCAAATTTTGCAATCGAAAGTAGAGCAACCTGAAAACGAAAATAAACAAAATCGAGCACTGCGTCATAGTGAAGTCATTTTCGACCACACTCAAAGTTATGCAAGATTATTTCAGTTTTGATAATTGTCGATATTTCCTTTACCCTAGTGAGCTTCCATATAAAAAGCTGTTATTGGTCTACATGTGATGCTTGAAGTTGAGCTGGCTGGCTAACTAACAATAATTTAATCCTCTCACACCACATATTGCCATATTCCATACCTGCTCGAAAGGCAGCCAAATACGAGATACGGGGTAAGGATATTGTTTCCGGAATCCAGAAGCTTCCGTACTAACTTCTCGGTTTTATTGCCGGAATCACCTGCAAGACTTTTGGACTGAAGATGATTATCCATTCGCCGCAGTGCTTCAGTCTCACCCCCTATGTTTAGATTGTTTTTCAGATTAGCAACCGTGTCATCCTGCAATTTATATTAAAAATATTCACCTTTCCATTGCGATCGTTCCAACTGATCTGATTCAAATCCCAATTCTTCCAATGATGGAGCTGTATGTAAATTTTCATATTCGACTGAATTGGAGAAACTGCAGTGCATGCATTCATCCGCAGTGAGAGCCGGTATTGGAATTTTAGGCGGATGAGAAATGTTGAACAATGCCTGCATGGATGAAGGCAGGTACTTGGCGGGTATAAAAATATATGTTACATTTCTTAATTTGTAAGCAGTACCTTAAAACGTTGGTACGATACTGGAATGTGTCCATTGTTTAGTAGGATTATGGCATCCGGGTCTTGCAAGGTGCGTGATACCTGAAAGAGAGATTAGAACTCCTGAAAATTTTTAATAGTTCACTTATTAGGGTTTCCATAGAGATCTGCAAAGTAGTTTCAAGTCATTTAAAAAAATAAAATTAAAAAATGTTACGCAACAATTGGTAGTAAGTAGTGAGAGATTTCAAAGTAAAATTTACCAAACACAAAAGAAATTGTTTGATAAGGTAAAATTCGTCAAAAACACCACAAATTTCTGCACTAAGTTGAATTAACTCGTACCCGAACAAGCACTCGTACATTACTCTTCTCGGCGAGACGTTTAATGGAATTATCTCGCTGTTTTCCGAATGGTTCTGAGTCATGTTCAAAGGCGAGTAATTTTATATTCCATTTATTAAATAACTTCGGCAAGACGTCCGCTGGCTGGCCTTGTAACACTTGGAGCCTAAATACATATAAAATGACTTCTATAACTACAAACATATTTTCATATCGGATAAATAAACAAAGTATATTGATCTCTTCTTGAAAATAATTCAATAATAAAATCAGAAACCTTAGATTCAATTTTTTAAGGGAGTTGTCAAGATCTTCCAAACTCTGCAGCAAAAATCTCCATTTGTTAATGCCTTCATTCACCATGTTTTGCGAGCCGGCAAACCACGGATCAAGTATGTAGACGCAGTGTAAGGACGCCGCATCTGAATAACGTGAATATTAACGCGATAATTAATCATTAATGATGGAAATGGAAAATGTACGCGACTCAAAATTAATATTATGCACTAAATTTTTTCTTCTATTTCATAGCGTTGGTTCTAGTAACGATTGTTCATCAGATTTTACATTCTAGACTCACAAGTGAAATATATACAACAGCATTTACGAGAATTAGTGCAGTCACAGATACATGGTAATAATGACTTCTTTCTATAGTAACTTTCAGAGCGTATCAAGAACAATATATAAAATGAAAACAAGGTTACTATTTCATGCAAATCCATAGCAAATACAGTGCGTCGATGAACACATTGTAATACTCGAACTTTCACGAGATTTCCAATGCTACTCACCTTTTACGCAGTCTCTTAGCGATGGGTTGTCATGTAACCTTAAATCTTTACGAAACCAATATATGGCATTAACTTTATTTTCTGCTGATCGCTGGTCATTCGCAGAATTCATTCTTGTTCAATTCCGGTGACTAAGAATAACTGTACTAACTGCCTTCACTGAGAAAAATAATAGATTTCGAATCAGTAACTACGATACTTGGACTTGGAACCGCTATCAACCATAGGTTATGTAACATTCGATAAGAGAGAGTTATGTAACGAAAATTCGTGATGACTATTTTTTTAGTACGTGATCTGGAGGAGAGGCGAAAAAATGCCTCAATTGTTTTGTACGCTGAGATAATTAACAAACTTCAATTAGAGCTTCGATGTTACGTTACACTAGTGGATTGCTTGTTCTTGAATAAATACGTGAGGCGATCGTTATGTAAACGTGCCCCAGTACCCACGTAAATAGAAAAAATGGCGTGAGTTTTGGATAATTGTAGCACAATCCTTATTCACTTCAACTCTATCTTAGCCCTCTATTTTTTTCAGAAACACATTCTGAGCGTTGAGCGGGGTATTGATGTATAATTACTCTTTCGGCACTTGGATGAGAGGTTTCAAAGTTACCATCATTTGCGGAATCCTGCAACGATTCTAATCTTCTGTACAAGAAGCTTCTCCGAAGTTAAAAACGCTGGCAAAATTATAAAGCTAGTGTGTTAGTTGTTCATGCGAGGGAAAATGTAACAGTCGTTATCGACCATTCGAAGTGTGTAAGCGATCACATTCATTCACATTCATTCTCGCGGTCTCGTGATAGCCCCGGGCAAATCACGCTGAACGATTGCGCGAGTCTATTTCAGGCTGCTCATTACGAAAGTTTAGGTGTAAGATAGTACTGGTAGTTATGGAACTGCAAATTTTACGGTGAACGATTGCGCGAGTCTATTTCAGGCTGCTCATTACGAAAGTTTAGGTGTAAGATAGTACTGGTAGTTATGGAACTGCAAATTTTACGTTTTGCTATTTCGTTAATGTTAACTGCGATTTTAACATCAGGTAGAGAAATGACAGATACTGAGAAAAGACAAAAAAAGTTTGTACCCACTTTTAAGGTGAGAGAATGAGATTCTTGTTTTTCTTTCGATTCCACGTGATTGTGCTCGTGCTCGTGCTTCATGCTTCGGGAACATTTTAGTTCCACTTTCAGCAACTTGAGCATGCGAAAAATGTACCAGCATTAATACATGATAAGACCAAAGCTTGATTATTATTATTATTATTCGCCCTCATTAATATATCGTTTGTCAGATTGAATACGGATGGTTAAGTGATCACGCTGGTGGATATGTTGGACATTTCAAAGTACCGGTATTTACTGAAATACCAAGCTGGACAATGGCTCTGCTGTTTCCAGAGCGAGTTTACAATATTACGGTAAGATTGACTGAAAATTGGTGACAACGCAAGGGGACGGCGTTCCACTACTTAACGGTGGGATTATAGAGTATACTCTACCTTCATTCCTAAACTCAGTTTCCCCGACTCCAGCGTACCATTCCCTTGGTTACTAAAATACATTTACACTACTGACAGCAAGACATCCAATATGCATTCAATTTGCTAGTAAACCAAGCGACCCCATAGGAAATGTTCTTACTTATATTTAACAGGACGGGTAAGTGTTGATGAGAGCATGGGAAAATTCCAATAAAAAACAAGGAAGTAAATAATTTGCTTTTATAATCTTGATGTCTCAGGCCTGGCAAGCAACGCTAACGGAAATAACACCGGATGGACTAGTGGTGTATCTCAAACAAACGCAGTGGAACGGACACCAATATCCAGGCATGGTCCTCGATCAAAGGTAAACGATATTACATGCAAGTCGAGTCTCATGTCAAGTCGATTCATTCACTTACTTTGACTCAAGTCAAGTGTATTGACACCCGTCACTAGTTGTACATTTCAATGCTGATTCGATATTAAATACGTTACTATTTTACTTCAGATTTTTAGTACAATTCAATCGAACTGCTGGGATTGACTACAACGGCTACACTGGACCGAAACCAGATATCGTTTTTTTGGAACAAGTATTCATACCCGACAGACATATTGACTATGAACACGATATGAAGATTGTCAACTACAGTTTCGTAAGGAGTTTCACTCAAAAAATAGATTAAACTTTCAGGAATTTGAAACGAATAAGTTTCTGGACAAAAAGAAAAATTAAGAAGCGATTCAGCGGAAAATTGAATAAAAGTTGCGTTTCGATTTTGTATTTCTATCCAATCTTCCAAGCAGGAATGATGCGTTCAAACTAGACTTATTGTAATTTGTAGAGAACAATTTTTTCTCATTGGGTTTTGTAATCCAATACTGTATGTTTACCACAGTACAGCAAACCAGTGTCAAAGTATTTTCGGAGGTTGAAAATGAAGACCGTGCCTGTAACTACGACAACAACAATTTCAACAACAACGACTACAACTGAATTCGATCCGTTTAAATATAGCGGACAAGAAGTCGATGATGGAAGCAAGTGGTGGTAAGTAGCTGATCCACTTATGGACCTATGTACTTTATTCAATTTAACTCTTACTACTACACACGTCCAGGTTCGTCAGTACATCAAAGCGTCCGGATTACTTAACTGGAACAACAGCACCTACAGCAAGTACGGCATCACTGACAACAACTCTCCCTCTATTATGGTGGAAGCTTGTCCACAGCAAGCTCACTACCACACTACCGCCGAAGCCCACACCAGTTGGTATGATCTCTATTAGAAATCTAAATTACTGCATCCTTATTACATTGCAGAGAATATATTTCCACATCTAATAATATGAATCAATCGGGCACAATGTAACAGTAAAAGTTAAAATGCTGACTGTTAGTTGATACATGGACAATTTTTATCTCAGCTGCCGACTGTTCGAAAGCAGTTATCGAAAAAACTCGTCATTGTAAGAAGAAACGGAAACCAATTAAGCGATGTCACTTGCCGCAATGTGCAGCAGACAACATTCGCTTCAAGGCCGTCCAGTGCTGGAAGCGATTGGGCCATTGTTGGTGCGTGGAACCTAGAAGCGGTGTGAAAATCGGATCTACGGTGGTCAAGTTCAGCAACGCTTATAAACTAAATTGTTTCGCTGGAGGTAACCGTTTTTTTGTTTCAAAAACAAAGTCAGTGAGGAATTAATATAGTAGCAAAAGTATGACACGGGCCCTGTGGGTTCACATTTTTCTCGGAACTTCATGTATCAGATTCACTTATCTAAAGAGCATTATGATGTGTTCAATGGTTAACGAATGCAATGCATAATTCTCAGCTAGAGATCGCGTCTGCAGTTGGCTATTTCTTAAATGATTTTCTTACATCAGCATGGGTCTAAACCAGAAATTACGTAAAAATATGGTGCCACCGCAAATAAACTTACTGGCACTTAGCTTATTTTGATCCTGAACTAAGTACGGCAATTAGAAATACAGAATCTACAGCCTATACAGTAGAATAATGGAGAAACCTTTTTCGTACATTTCAGATAAATCTCGAACAGAACCACAAACCACAACAACGCCATTACCTTTTACTGCATCGACAACACCAGTTTATATACCAGAGGGATTGGGCGGTATAAGCTCAGAAAAAAGGCCTATATTTGCACCACGAAATACTTACGATTACCCAAAGGTAAACGAATTGTCTTATACTGTATATCGTATATCCGAAGTTTCCTGTTAAATACTGGGAAATTCTGTTGGGTAACAATATTAATTTCCATTCTAGATTTTGCACAATTCTCACTTATTCTTCGAGGCGCAACGATCGGGGGATATTGGTAGGAATGGCCGAATTTCCTGGAGACGCAGCGCTCATCTCAAAGACGGGTCCGAATGCGGCAAAGATTTATCTGGGGGATATTACTATGGTTGGTATACGACAATCGCACTCGTGCTTCTATCTATTGTTATAATACAGTGGTTTGTTATTTCAGGCGGGAGTTACGTCAAATTCGGGTTTCCTACTGCTTTTTCAACCACGTTGATGGCGTGGAGTTTTCTAGAGGCGAAAGACGCCTACCAGGCGGCTTGGCAAACTAAATTTCTGAAGGACACATTGAAATGGGCTACAGATTACTTCTTGAAAGCGCACGTTTCACAAAATGAGTTTTATGGCCAGGTATGGTAAATTAAATGACGCTCTGCCTTGACCCCGTGCTGTAAATGCCCGAGAGGAGTGCGAAAAATCGAACGAAGTTTAGAATTATTTCCGAAATCAGTTTTTCCCAAACGTGAACTATATACATATATCCATAAATATCTAAGCCCGTGAGACAGAAATTTATGTTTTAACGCAATATTTGCATATTTATTTGCATAGCATATTGACATGAAAGATTTACGAACAAAATGTTGATT
>QXVX01008033.1:8605-20580 GCA_013436065.1 Halocynthia aurantium
TCTTGAGCCGGGTTGAATTAAAAAATTCTCCAGATGTTTAAAATTGAGACTCCCACCACGGGTGAGTAGTAATTCTTGTTTTTATTTTATATATATACAGTTTCAAGACATATATGATTTTTTTATTCTATTGCTAACATCCCGTCCACATTCCCTGATGTATTAATTTGTCTTCATGATTGGTATAAGTTTTCGCTATTCTCTATGACAGAAAAGCAAGCACAACTTAATCAACCAGACTATACCCTGAAACAAGTTAAAGTTGATGGAAATTCAAAGTATCAGTTGAAAATTTATCTGCCTTTGGTTTCGAGTGTCCAAGATTGTTCATTGAATATTACAGAGGTAAAAGTGGTTTATTCCTGTTATTGAAATGAATTAAGAAGTAAATATTTTCATATGTTCGCTTTCAGGAAAGCATAGAACTTTTTGTGGAAGATAAATACAAGTTGAAGCTGCAGTTTGAAACGAAAATTGTTGAGGATGATGCTCGTGCTAAATTTAACAAAAGGACTTCTCATTTGACTGTAATTATCCCTATGCAAAATTCATGATTAATTCTTACTACATTTTTAGTGTTTTTATAATTGCAAAAAATGTTTGATTTTTTAAACCTATTTTTGTATTAAAAAGTAATATATATTTTTATTTATTGTGCTTACATATGGTTGTACTTATTGCCATAGAATCATAGATGGACTGATAGGTTCCATGAAGAAACACTAGAGGAATGTGTCACTCATGTTGAGCCTTATATTTTGCACCTAGATCCTCTTAAAAAGGGTGTGCGGGCTGAAGGAAGTATAGGAGCATGATGCTTCAAATACAGAAAATCAACAAAACACCCCATTCATACCCGTTTTGCCTTACTGCAATATTATAATAGTGTATAAGAAAAGGATGATTATTAAAGGAAGGAAAAGTGACCCTAAATAAACTTTGTACCCATTATAAAATTTCAATTAGAGGTCCTTTTACACAATTTACTGTCTGATTTAAAGATTTTACACGCTTTCAATGTTTCCTTGCATAAACTATACTAGCACTGATAATGCAAGCAACCCACTCATTCACAAGCTGATGTTTTATTACTGAAAGCAACTATATTTCCACCATGGAATAAAGCCATACACAACAATAGCAATATTGATATTATAGAAAATAATGTTGTCTTTTATTCCACCGTATCAACAGTAGGTGTAGACGTAGTCCAGCATCAGCCTGTATTCAAATTGACAGCTTAGGCTTTAACGACTGCCTTTCCACCATTCCTCTTGTTGTGTTTCTTTGCGAAACGCATATTTCTCAGGAATTTAGGGTCCACGCCTTTTAGGGAAGGATAACGCTGGCTCCTGGGACGTTTAATTCCATTCTTGTGCGCTTTTCGCGACTGATTGTGACTTGTATGATTCTTTGACTTCGCCATGCTTTGTATTCAGTTCTTCACCACCATAGAAAAAGAACTTTACTTACGTCGGTGTCCTGATGAAACCGGTAATAATCCGGTAACGTATTTTTATTTCACATATAACTTGCAATGACATTGAGTGAGAAGTGTCCAAGAAGAGTTTACTTATGCATTTCTTTTGCTGTTTTAACCTAACATTTTGTATTTTATAGTTCATTTATATATATAAATATTTTATATCTAAACACGATTTTGTGGTGAATAGTAGAAGTGCATCTAAAATCGTTCGTAAATCAAAGTGCGAGGCAATGCGATGTACATTCCAAGCTACTTCTAGATTATATTTATATATTACCGGCGAAGATATTTCAAGACCGGTTTAATTTTTCACAAAAAAAGTTACCCCACTGTTTGTAGGATATTTACGTGCTCAAATATAACTTAATTGAATATGGATATTCAATTTTTCGTCTATCGTGGTTCATCATAAGTTAAATTAGTTATCTATTCCAAGAACTAACAAATTTAAAAAGTTTTACAGTTTAGTAAAAGGCAGTGACGTCATATGTCACGTGATCTCTTTTCACGCCATGTTTTTATCGGAAGCCATTCAGTATTTGCTCGTTATTGAGAGAGGATACTGCTAATATTTTAAATTTTACTGATATTACCTATTTAAGGAGAAACATTTTGAGAATATGTCGCGGAAGTCCTTCACTGGGGCGAACGCCGTTCCCCTCGGACCGCGAAATCCTGCTATAGGGGCCAAACGAACCTTTTCAGCCGAACCCCCACCGGCGCACTACAATCAACCTAGTCCGTTTCCAATAAAACAAGAAGAAAATAGAGTGAGTTCGAATGCGGCAGCTGCCTTACGTGCAGCTCAAGCAGCAGCTGCTAATTTGGCGAAACTACAGAAGAAAGTAGCAGAAATGAGTGAGTTTTTTCATTAGAAAATTTCCGTTTTTGCGTTTTCATAATGAGGTAAAATACAAGGTTTTCAAATGCTATTGTTATGAAATAATTCTGGTCTTTGACATTATTGAACAAACCTTATGTTTTTATGAATTCCGAATACAATCCTGGTATTCCCATTTTCGTTACTAAAAACGTTGGTACTCCTACCTAAAATGTCATGGGCTTACCTAGGCTGAAGAAAAGTGGTCGTGCATTATTCCTCTATCTAGAATTACATACCTGATACCAGATTGTTGTTTCTTGCTTGTTATCATTCCGAAGAATAAAAATGTTATAACATCCTTTCTCGAGGTTTAAAAATCAGTGTTAGGCATAAAAATTCTCAATATGATTTTACCTTGGCCTACGTTCCGTGTGAGGTAGAATACACCCTGGAATAAACATAATACCAATAACTGACTATTTTTTTTATCAGCTCCAATAAAACAAGAAGAAATCCCGGACGAGGGTCGCGGTCGTCCAAGAAAGAAACGAAGTCGATGGGGCACGCCTGAAGTGAAGACCAATATCCCTGGAATTCCTGCGATCATTCCGGCTAATTTGACAAAGGATCAGCAAAAAGCCTATATAGGTAACTTGGAATTTATTATTTACTACTTGTGGTATCTTTCATATTGTGCTAATGTCTCGTATATATGGTCGGTAAGTCCAATCACAATCAATTTCTTTTGCCGAATTAGTGACCGGATGGTAAGTTTGGTAATTTGTCCTTTAGTTGAAATCTAGAATCAATTCAGTGCAATGCTTGTAGTATAGTGATCTTGGGAGATATACCATTAATTTTTCTTTCTCCTATTCCTCTCTATTTATTGCTATTATGTATTATTACTTGTATAATATATATTTCTTAATTGAAAAGTAACATTTGCTTATTGTGAAGTCGGTTATAAAAAATAAAGACTTAAATACTTTGATGTTTTCTCTAATTTGACCTTGTCTAATACTCAAGATACTTACTGTTAAAATATTCTAAATGCAATGGAACTACTTTTCTAGACCTCCTTGGGACTCAGCTGTTTAATAATATAATGTGAATTCTGATTACTAGAATGTTGCAATACATTGAATGACAGCAATATCTTTGCAATACATCTGTTAGAGATGGAACGGATAAACACCTGGAATAAAGTTTTAGAGTAAGAAAAATTGATGGTATATTTCTCGGGTTTGGTAAACTCGTATTAGTAATCTAGATAAACTGTTTTTAAATAATTTATTGTCAGATTTTTTCACACTACCAAGGTGTGTTGTTGTCTTACTGCTAACATTCGTTCAGTTTGTTTTTCTTTCTTTTTTCAACGTGTTACCATAACCGTGAACTTACAGTGCAGCTCCAGATCGAAGATTTGACAAGAAAATTGAAATCAGGCGACCTAGGCATCTCGCCCAACCCAGAAGACAGGTTTGAGAGTAAAAAATTGAGTGCAGAGCGCTCGACAGCAGAACGGGAGTATCCGTTTTGCCTTCCTAGTTTTTATCTTAACCCTGATCCCTGAAAATGCCTTTACATTGCAGCCTAACCTAATAAATTCGTAATCAGCACAGGTTATAGGTCGATCTTTTGGTTCGGTCCGTTGGTTCCGGCCTCGGCAATCCATCTACGCTGCAGTCACCCAGAAAATTTAACTCGATTTTCTTTAACATGACTGAAAATTATTTTTAACCAACTTACCATTTTCTTTTTAAATGAAGATTGCTGGATAACTGTGACTTTTTACAGGCATAATAATTCTCTCTAACCATTACAGCATACAGGTTAGCTGCAAATCTTTAACAGGGCGTCCAAACAACCATATAAATTACTTCCGTGGTGTATATTTTGTTTATCATGCTGGAGCAATGGTGTTTAACCCTTGGGAGTGGTGAAATTCGTAATCTGATACTGACATTAAGTTAACTTTAGTGAAGTAATAACAGTAGCAATGTTGAAGAAGCTTCATGCTTTCCTCTTCCAAAACTTACCATATCAGCCTGATCTGATCTAATCTATTGCCATCATAATTTCCAGTTGGGTTCTGCATATTAGTTTTACAGAGGTTAATTGTTCTTCTCCAAACACTTGTTTAGAGGCCACTGATATACTCCCAATAATAATAACATCCTAATATAAATAACAATGGGTGTTATGACTTCAGTCATTATATTAGAGCCAAACACCTATTTTGCTTAGCCTGTGTCAACTGTTATTAAACTTAACATACTTTATGCATACTTTATGAATAGCAGCACCTAAATTTTAAGGAAAAAATGATTTCAACAATACAGGTGGTTCGAAATTAAGTTAAAAAGATTATGGTGAATGTTTATTTGCGACTGAAAATTCCCCATTCACATTATTGCCATGTCCATATAGTTTTAAACACCATTGCTTCGAAGCTACCTTTAATATCAAAAGAACTCCATAAACCATGAACAAGAGACTGAATTTTTATTCAGTATGCTTGTTTGGGTTTGGTTTTTCTCTGAATTGAATTTTAATGTTTTGAAATAATCTTGTTCAGATCACCGTCTCCAGAACCGATCTATAACAACGAGGGTAAGAGGTTGAACACGAGAGAATACAGAACCAGGAAGAAACTAGAAGAGGATAGACATAAGCTTATCCAAGATATGATGAGATTAAATGAAAATTACAAAGCTCCGATGGACTACAAGTAAGATCATTTTTGATATCATATCGAACTAATTTCATTTAAGATTAAATAATTTTGCAGGTGTTATGTAATGTTATTACAGACACTTGTTTGCAGGAACCCATTTCAAATTTAAAGTATGTATGATCAGGGGCGTAGCCAGGAATTTTGACATTTCCCCCCCATTTTTTTCTGGTATTGTGTTTTCATCATGTTCAGAAGGGCTGGTGATGCCATGGTAGTGCTATAAAATGCACATCTTGCAACTTACATGCATCGTTTTATTTTTGCCATAATCTCAAAACATTATGTGGATCATTGTTATTTATTTTCAATTTTTCTTTATCTCAGACCACCAGTTCAAAGAATTAGTGAACAGATCGTAATTCCATCGGATTTGAATCCAAGTATTAATTTTGTTGGATTGCTGATCGGACCAAGAGGAAATACTTTGAAAAAAATAGAGAAAGAAGTAAGTTTTGATCATCGTGTTAATTGCTGCTTGCAAGGTTATGCAATGCAACTCAACTTTAGTAGTTACACACTAGATTTAACTAAAATTTTGCAGCAAATGCTGTAATTTCCCATTATTCATTTTGCTATGCTCATTGAAAGTAGTAAAAGTATTTTTTACCGGAAATTCTTCAGAATTCTTATCATTTTGAATATGTTTCCAGTCCCAATGTAAGATCATGATTCGAGGGAAAGGTTCTGTGAAGGAAGGGAAGATAGGAAGAAAGGATGGAATGCCACTACCTGGCGAAGATGAACCATTACATGCTCTCGTTACTGGTATGACAATCGAGAGTGTCCAGAAGGCAGTGAAAGAAATTCATGCAATTATTAAACAAGTAAGATTGGAGAATATTGATGTATGTTCAAATTGTAGAGTCAGTGCAAATACAACTCTGAATCCTCAATTTGAATCATGTGTTGACCACACACGATACCATGACTAATTGTAATTAAAATAAACTCCACAGCTTTTGATCTAACTGTAAATTTTATTTCCACAACAGGGAATTGAGCAACCTGAAGGGCAAAATGATTTACGGAAATTGCAGCTGATGGAATTGGCGAGACTTAATGGTACACTACGAGATGATGCTCTGCCAAGGTATTTATTTTGATGAATATTTTATATTTGCTGCTGATGTGAACATTATATTGTAATTTCCAACTATTGTATTTACATTATATTTTACAGAGAACGTGAATGGCTCAAACCCGAGAATCAAAATATCACTAACACCACCGTGTGTACAAAATGCGGAGGACGTGGACATCTTGTTCAAGATTGCTTGTCGCAGGCTCCCAGCGTTGGTCTTCAACAGGAAGCAAATTCTGCTGACGGTGAGCCTGTGAATGAAGTTGATAAAGCAAAGATGGACAGTGAGGTATGTGATCATAATTAGGGTTACCATATGTCACATGTTTACCGGAATTCTCATGTTTCTAAGGTCGTGTGCTATGTACAGAAAAGTATGATATGGGGGAGAGTAAATTATAATTCAATGCGATATTTTGATTTCGTTTATTCTTGGTGATATTTTAATGGGGCATATTAGTTTTGGACTGCCCAAAATGCATCTCATTAATAGCTATATACTATATACTTCTAAATATGAACCAAATTTCAAATGCTGTTTATTTTTACAGCTCAGTTCTTAGTTATGAAATTATGTAGCCCTTATTCATGTTGTATAACTGTTATTAGAAGTAATAAATTTATTACATTCAGACGAATATATCAATTTTTCATTTGAGCAACTTTATTAATAGTTCTTATTTTTAGTACATGTCACTCATGGCCGAACTCGGCGAAGGTCCAGTGTCATCTGGTGGAAACAGCGCAGGAAATAAGGATAACAGCAATCAACAATTTGGTGGAGATCAGTTCAGTGGACCCAGGGCTCCGTGGATGGGACAAAGAGGACCTGGATATGGAGGTCCCATGGGATACAATGGACCGCCTGGAAATTATAATTCGTATGTGTTTTGAAAAATTCGGTTTAAAATTTTGAATTTAAATGAATTTTTGTAATTTTCAGGCCGAATATGATGGGTGGCCCCAATGCAAGACACCCACCTTGGATGAGAGGAGATAATCGTGGTAGAGGGGGTAATTATGGTCCCAGAGGAGGAGGCAGGGGTTCTGGACATCAAGGTTATGGTTATCAAGGATATCCACAAGGTAACGTGATTGTTATAAAATACTTGCACTGAAGACTGGAAAAATAACAAGAATGTTAAAATAATTTTTAATTTGGCCCTTTTATTTAATGAAGTAGAGTAACCTTGACTCGAATTATAGTAAAAAATCCAAGTCATATGTCTCTGACTTCGATTTGTTAATTGTGGAGTATTTTCAGTGAAAAAAAACTTTGATTCAGAAAAACTTCGACTTCAGGTGAAGTATATGAGAGATAGAGATATTGAGATGTGCTCGAAAGGTAATGTGTATGAGGAAAATGTTGAATTAGACTGCTTGGGTCTATGTTAGTGTGTTAATCACTTATGATATACCCACACCCAATATTCCCTCTAACATGCATACTTCTATAAAATTTCTCTTAACTTTTTTGCAGGTAATATGCAATGGATGGGTCAGTATGATGGCAGCATGGGTTATGGCAACATGGATGGATCTAACATGGGTATGGGTGGTCACATGGGTAATATGATGAATCCTCCACCTCCGCCACCAAATTCCGCTCCACAACAGCCTCCTCTTCCTCCTGGTTCGTCAGGTGCCCAGTCATCCAATTGGCAACAGCAGTCTTGGGGAGCAAATGCTTCTGATGGAGATGGACAGGAACCTCCAGGAGAAAGTAAATCAACTGAGTCATCAAATAACAATGAATATGAAGGTATGAAAAAGTTGTTACTTGCTGTTCGATACAAACAAAAAAACTTGTTATATATGCTAAATCTTAAAGCATAAAAAATCACCAAGAATCTATAGATTTACTGATACGCTGATTATATAGTTGTAGATACATGGGGGAAACGAAAATAAGGCTGTTACGCTACCAGCAGGTGGTCTACATCTATACGATAGTGTTATAATCCTATCATGTTAGTCTTGTACCACAATTGTATGGAAGATCCAAGTTTTATAAACTACTTGCATGCTAAGCTTAAGACATACAAATTCTAGAGTTGGATGTAAGTCATGCTGCCTTATTTCAGAGTTCAATTTATCCAGCAAATGTAGGCTAAAATCTTAAATACACCTCATGATCTGACTCAGTTAATGATTTAGACCTGATTATTAGAGAAGATCTTTATTTGCATGTTTACAATAAGCAAGAACAGATAGTCCTCAAACTTTTGTGTCTCGTTTATCTCTTCCATATGTTATATTTTCACAATATATCTCTTTTCCACTAGGTGGCAACGGAATGCAGAATAACCAAATGGGAGGATATGGCAATATGATGGGTTACGGTATGTGGGGAGGAATGGGTAACATGAATCCAGGAGGCATGGGTCAACCTCCGATGCCGTCAGGACCCGGTCCGGTTCCTCCTCCGCCACCAAGCAACGGGAATGACTCCGGTCAGTCTGGAAACGCCAACCAGCAGTGGGGCGGCGGCAATATGGAATATAACAATATGATGGGTATGGGCATGATGGGGTTCGGAATGGCCCCTGCCCCTCCTCCACCACCCCCATCAACATGAATATTACTCCTAAAGAAAGGAGAGCTTCTAGTCTGATATTCGTTTGCTACTTTGGTTTTATTATTCATGAGCCTTTGGTTTTGGTCATATGTGAATTAAAATACATTGATTGCCATCTTACATTTTGTCTTCTGAACTGATCTTTTCAGTTTCTCATTGACCAGTCACATTGGTAGATTCGTACTGCTAAAATTGAAGTGGCTGCACGTTACCACCCAGTAGGCTGCTGCTACTGCTAGTACTCGATCTCCTTGTTTAGAGGTCTGTTCCAAAATTGGCTTGCATTGATTTCTGCTGCGTGGGCAGAAGATTTGCTGAAAAAATTCGGTTCTCGAATACGAGGGTATGTACATGATTGGCGTATCTAAGCTATGGCACCCTTGCCTTCTCAAATTTTAAAGGAATGCGCTACTGTAAGCAGATCGTAAATCAATTTGTAGTGACGCAGGTGCTGCTGTAATTTTCATGTAATGCTTCCATTTAGTAATTCAAATGTTACTGACTTGTATTTTTGAGTTGATGTTATGGTTAGGATCGGCGTCAGATTTTTGGACAGGCGTAATTCCAATGTTTGCCATAGGCATTATTTGCTGAAGGCACGAAACTGTGTGCAGAAGACCTTGTATGAAAACACTTTCGGTGTTCGGTACGATGTATTGTGTTCAGTGGTCACATTCTATTTTTAGTGTACTTCATTATTTGAGCAGTTGCGTTATAAAGGACTTTGAGCACGAAAGTGGAAGCACCGTCTGCAAGTCACTTCACATGTCATTTTGATGTGCAATTAGATACTTAGCTGTGAATCGTGATGTGATGGAGGAAAAGCAATGCAGCTTGATGAGGAAGTAAACAAGTAAAATTCCCGGTAGCGTTACTACAACTTAATTTTTCCTAATGTCATTGATGTCATGTTAACGGATTGAAATATCAGGGATATCCTGCAGTAATCTGGCACGCGATCCTAGGTTTCAATATTACAAAAGAAAATCCTTGTTTACAGCTCCTTGAAGCATTCAAAACAGCTGTCCGTACCAAAAGATCTATCATTACCAAATGGTTGAAAGCTCAATATGCACATACAGATCTAATTCTTTTCAGTTATAAGTTCAATTTCAGCTAAGTTTGGCGTACATAAAAAGCAATCTTTTATAATTATGTGGTTATTTAAACTTTATGTATCCCCATTAATATGGTAACGACACTNAATATTCTAAACTCTAAAGTGTTTATGTATTTACATTTCAAGAAGGCAAGGTTTAATGATGAAAGGTTCTTTCTGTTATTCAGTTTACGTAACCGGGCGTGTTAGGGTTGCATATGTTTCATCGAGGTCATTTAAATTATGGGAACTTACTACATGATTGATGTATAGATTGTTAGGGATTTTCCTGTTATGACAGGTCTCGCGACGTCATTAGATAAAGTTGTTCCGCTACTCGGGTTGGAAAATATGGCAATCGTAGTTTGGCGTCTTTCCTCCAGGGAAGGCAGAAGGATTATATTTCCACTATCATGTATTTCTATATATATATGTATAAATTGTTGTTAGAAAATAAAGATGAATGAAATGTAATGAAATTAATAAATGTAAGGAATTCAGGAATTCAATCATAACAAAACCAAACTTTTTAGTAATGTTATAACTAGCTGCAAGTATGAATGAACTATCAGCAGTTAGTAGCATGAAGTAGCTGTTGGTTTCTGACCGTTGGTTTTTAGAATGGGGTAAATGTCCCGTTTGCTATCCTCCGTGAACGGTGGTTGGTGAGTGACTTGTCACTTAGGTACAGCACTGCTATTTTGTCGCACATCAAAAAATGTACTGTAGGGATTTTATGATGAGAGAGATAGCAATCCAATAAGGTATTTTAACTCCTTAAATCAGTGAATAACGGCGATAAAAACGCCCTGAAAATGTGAAATTGGTATTTTGCTGCATTCTGCAGTAAGTTACAGATAGTTTCTATCACGTTTAACACTAATACCATGAATTGCTTTGTTTGTTGTGAATTTAGTACTGGTAATACCACGACATTGGGGTCACTGTAATAGGTTATGTTATTTATTGTTATGACGAATGTAATGGATTTGCAACCATGTGTTTAGTGTATAAGACATCATCATGGTAGTATGTTGCACTTTGTTCAGGTCAGAGTGATCCAAAAAGGTGCTCGTGGTCCAACAGTGCAATCACTTTCGTTTGTGATCACGCAAACTACTATAACGTTTGGCCAGCTTTTTGTAGCTGAGAATTCTGGTGTTTTCTGTGAGGAAAGTGCCAGGGGTGGAGTGGTAATTTTTCGGTGCCGGAGCTGACAAAATACCGGTGTTAAACTCCCCGTTAGTTGATTGTTTATTTGGGATTTTCACACTGGCACTGCACGGTGCCTAATTGGGAATGCACACAACTAACTTTTCAATTGCTTAAGGCCGTGACACTTTGTTTCCAGGATAACTATGGTTGTTACTAATCACAATACGCTTTGTCAATTTGATTTTCCACTGCCGATTAATCTATGACGTGAATTTCAAAAGAAAGTTTGAGTGCAAGTAATCTAGAGGAAAAATAGTTTCTCCTGCACTTCGTTAATACTTGGTTATTGCGTTTGACTAGACATTGATTGAAGTCACGACAGTTCCAGTCATCGCAGTATGTATTTTTTTATAGGTTGTTCACTAACAAGCTAACACGTTCAAGGATTCAAACTCCACATTGAGAGCTTAGATCTGGAACTGTATACACGATTTTTGTCACCACTTTGAGCCGATCTATATAAGTACAGTAAACCCTTACTAAGTTGTGCTGCTTGGGTCTACAGGCCTCATGAATTATATACAACAGGACTCCTATCATCCTTAAATTATAATATTCAAAAATCTGGACTTCAAAGAGTAATGTTACGACACAATAACACTTACGAGCACTGCAGGTGATAAGAGAACAGTTGTTGTAGGTGGCACCGGTGACATAGAGAAGGGGGCACGGCACTTGCAGTACAGTGGTTTTACAGACACTTGTAGACTAAGTTACACAAATATTGTACTGTACAATACTAGCAAGTTGATATGGGCACTCATCCCGAATAAGAAGGAAGCACAGTACTTGGAAGATGCAGTACAGTGGTTTTAAAAGCATTTGTACACTAAGTCTCTCAAATATTGTGCTGTACAGTACTAGCAAGTTGATATGGGCACTCAATCCGAAATTAAAATAAATTAATACTTGTCAAATTCGGACTCTTCCTGTAATGTACTAATTTTTTCTCTCGT
>QXVX01008044.1:8451-34660 GCA_013436065.1 Halocynthia aurantium
AATAGGTTATAGGCTACTTTTTTCAAATAGGGGTCCCCGTCGCGGCCCCAGATCACTTTTTTGATTAATTTCGTATAATTCGGTAATTGGCTACTGTGACATCACAAACTTCATAAATCGGAGACTCGACAGGCTAATGATCGGAGACTCGGCAGCCTAAAAAGGCTTTGTGATATCACAAACGGCAAGATTTTGAACGTAGACGAGCTATTCAACGCTATTCCTTTCAGGCCAATGGGATAGAACTGCTACAGATTCCCCATTAATTTATATCAATAAAGAAAGGCCGGGCACTAAAAAAATGCATGCAGCTAGTAATATATAAAATATTCACAATTCAGAGTGCGGCTTCTACTTAAAATCTTGAAATTGTTGAAATATTTTCATCTATTTAAGGGTTTTGTAGATAATTGGAATATAATTCAAACTGTGGTGGTAAATGTCAGACAAGCTCTTTAGCAAGTGAAGCGATAAAAACTCAGTGTAGCTTTTTGTCTTCTTAATCCAATTAACCTTAAAGAATTTCCAGGTCAGACAAGAATAATATTGTACAGAGTTAATCACACTTTTCGCTATGCGTTTCACTCACGTAGTCTATTTTTAGCTCTGTGCAGGCAAGTGTAAAATACTGATTATGACGAAGCGG
Organism: Halocynthia aurantium; assembly: GCA_013436065.1. NCBI lineage: Eukaryota > Metazoa > Chordata > Ascidiacea > Stolidobranchia > Pyuridae > Halocynthia > Halocynthia aurantium. The sequence goes on from QXVX01008044.1 coordinate 9,098, forward strand.
CAGCAGAACCTACAGTGACTGATAGAATCTTGTTTTACTACGGGATACGCCCAGAAATGCCGTCGCGTAAGAAATCAGAACAAACAATATACATTTTTATGGTGTACCAATCATAGAGATGCGATTCAGCTAGATTTTGTCCCCAGGTCGGGAACATACGATTTCAGTAGTGTTATGTTACAGCCAAGCGTTTGTTCATTTTCTAACCTCAGTTCCTACAATGCTGTCAGTGCGTCAAAATAATACAGACAACACAGAACCAACTGCGAGACAATCACATGCCACCGAGCTATACAACAAATAGATCCTCAAACTTAATTAAATTCATATTAGAAATGCTTTGGAACGTTGCTATAGTTGCTGTGCGTCACTGATGTATGGTTTACTTGAAATCAACAATAATATAAGTTTAAGCAGAGAACGTAAACACTCCCTTAGCTCTGTGAAACGGCCTAATACTTATGACCCCATTTACGAGGTTACAAACTAGTATTAACTTGGCATTAATGTTCAGCAGTAAATGCAGGAGAGATTATTATACCCTACCCAGCAATAGCGCAGGGCAAATGCTCTTTAATGGCAGATAATCGAAAAAAAAACGGATTGAGTGAAAATACAATTCTTAAGTTTGTTTCTATATAGAAATAGTAGGCGGTCGTGTGAGTTCGCAAAGCCTATCATAATAGGGTATAATGAGACATTTTCCCCTCATAAAATCCATTTCCTATTATTGTACTGTATGATATCACCCTTATTTTCCAATATTTTAAAATCTATTAAAAAGTTTTGCCAGTCTAAGAACTTTGACATACGGAGAGTGATTCGCGACTTCGTGAATGCGGCGATCAGAGGGCAAAAAGGTTGAGTACTACTGATTTATAATTAATTGGCGAATATTATTAACCCGTTGCAAAGCAATGTCATATGATAATTTGTAGATGCCAGTGAGAAATGAACGAATATTTTAAGTCTAATAATATTCGCATAAATATACTTCCCACCGGTAGTGTCTGGCGTTCGTAGTGATAAATACACCACGCACATGTGATTAAAAAAATAATCAACTACAAATCGTCTAAAAGCTAAGGCATTTGAAGTACATGTGTTATTAATGAAGTTTTAATTAGAAAACGACATTCTCACACAAACACGATATTGATGTTGAATAAAAGTTCGTCTCGAAATAGGTAAGAAATAAATCGATGATGTAAGAATATATAAAATCGGAGATAATTTTCTCGAAATCCATTAAGGCGAGCTAAATGAATTGCCTTTGAAATCGATTTACTTGGCAACGTACGGGAGGGAACATTGAACATATTGAACAGAGTCGGTGAATGACCTTAGAAACGTTCAATGGTCGACACAGAACAAAAACTTAATATAACAGTATAATAAAGTGTCACGAAGATAAAGCATCGCTTGCTAAAAATGGGGTTGACAAAGGAATGTGTAAACTATGGTCACAGGCTAATATTACGATGATGATCAGTAAAGAAACAAGGGTGTTTATAGCGCAAACTGCTTGTTTGGGAAGGATTACAGTATTTTAACCCATTTTAAGGCCATTTCCTAAATACCTCACCATAGTATCCGGCAGTCCGTAAGATACAATACAAAACGGTTATTAAAAGCATGTTTCCATAACGCCCGCCCTATTGTGATAGACTCCCAACAGTGTGGTTGATCCTGGCATTGTTAATGTGGAAGTAGGCGAAGGATCAAGCAAGTCAGTAGACTTTTTATTATATATTTCAGTTTTTCGTATGTAAATTTAAGTCTAGGAATTATTTATTTGCTGATTTTATTGCCCCGTCGATTCACATATCATTTAAGGTACTTTTAATCAGCCCCCTTTACATGAAAAAAATAATTTGGAAGCGGACACTCGCAGTCATGTTTTCCCACAATGCCAATGTTTTCATATCTTAAAAGATATTGTTTACAAGATAACAACAATACATAGGTCACCATGGCATTAATAGCTACATAAAACTGACTAGATCCATAAGGATGTGACCACGAAGAACTAGAAATAGCAAAACCTTTATGCCATATCCTTGTGTCATAGAGTAATATAGAAAAAATGGAATTGTGTGGTCACTAGGATAGTAACGGGTTAATATCAATATAAGTGCTAAGAGCATGAAATGACCACAACGCAGCACTCAACAACCATTGCCACAGTTAGTAAACACATTACACTGATACCTGTTATATTTATTATGATTTTATCAATATTCTTGATATTCTTGACTTTAAAATTTAGATTTGTTCAGTATATTTTGTAAATTTGTATATCAAACTTCATGTTTCACCCAGAATAGACATTTATCATTACTTTTTAATCTGAAAAATCAGGACGCACATATCGTGTACTGTTAAAAAAAATGGGATCAAAAATCATTGAACAATAAAAAAATATCCATGCACCACGTAAACATGATTTCAGTGGAATTTGGAAAAACCCCGCCTGTAAACTTACTTCTCATAGACATCCTTTAAATCTGGAATGTGGAGTTTGCTTTAAAAGAGAAAGTAACTGCTAATCATGCCCAAAGTATAAATGGGAACACGTTTCTGTTAACCAAACTTCGAATTAAACGAGTTCCTCCCTTTAGTCTAAAAATTAACGAATATGAAATTTAATTGGAATTTATCTGTTTTCCCCAAGAAAGTCTTGCAATCACTTTTGATAATCTCTACAATTAGTTATTCCCTCTGAATTACACTGATCTACAAGAAAATGTTCCAAAAAAAACTAACAACTGTTTCTATGTAATTTGGGTGTGCTGAGTTCAAATCTGGTGTCAGATTTTTTCAATCACGTCTAGGTTTTGAGATATATGGGCTTTTTATAATTCTCGCGCATTATATTACACTAGTGAAAAAAAATTACACTTCAAAATGCTAGTTGTTATTAGCTATATTTGGTGCACTGATTTCAAATCTGGTGTCAGATTTTTTTCAATCACGTCGCGTTTTTGAAATAACCAACATGCATGTATTTGACACATGGTAAATTTTGTAAATTATGATTTATTTATTTATTTATTATATATTCCCTACATTAGCGTAAAAAGAAACGGGAGGTCAGACCCACTTATACCAGCAGATAATATGGGGTGACAAATTGATAACAACAATTAATAAATGTTTCATCTGGTTCCTGGATGTCATCACTATCTAAAATGTTATCATAAACGATCCATACATGTTACTGAATGTTCCGAATCTTGTACAGAAGAGCGCTAACTTGAATACATATAGTAAAAGTACGCAACAGAATGGTTTCCGTCGTTACAATTGAAATATGTACGTTAGAACTTTCCCTTGAATGTCAAATGAGGTTCCGCACCTAGAGCCAAAAACCTAGGAACGCCTATAATACCAGGTTTCACAAAAGCTGTTTATACAAGAATTTCATAATTAACAAATATAATAATGTAATGTAGATTGTAGACTATGAATGGACTATATTCACACTGTTAACCAAGCATATAGCAGACCTATAATTGAGTAATTTTTCAAATCATATTTCAACAGACTCTGTCGATACAGCAGATATTGTAAACATATTGAAGTTTTGTAACGACCTGTACCATGGTGTATTCAATACAATACACTGTATTGTATTATTTCCGTTTGAGCCTTTTTTCACTACGCGCACAATTCGAATGTCGAAACATCGTTCGAACTCCGAGTCTGACTTATCACAAATTCAGCGTTCGAAGTCTTGAGCGTTCGAACTACGAGGTACCACTGTATATCATCAAATTTATTATTATTAATATTATGTGCTAGTGTGCTAATGTGCTTATGTGCTGCTTTTGTGCTAGTGAATTTTTTGTGTTTCGCGCATTTTTTTAATTTATTCTGTGGTAATTCTTTGTGTTAACCACGGGTCCGAAGAAAGTAAGTGCCAATGATAGTGGTAATATGAAGAAAAAGCTTATTACGATAAAAGTGAAGAAATAAATAATAAAAAAACATGAGAGAGGAGTGCGTGTAGTGGACTTGGTACAGCAATACAAACACTAATAAAACTTAATTAAACCTCTCCATTTCTTGTATAATCACTTATGTTTTTATTACATGTACATATGTATTGCTATTTCATTTCTAACTGAACATTTTCGTTTGAATTATACCTTAAAAAGAGCATTTTGCGTGGTTTTTGGAGGATGGTACGGATTAATTAATTTCCATTAATTTAAACGGGAATAATCGCTTTGTAATTCTAGCCCTGTCTGGAAACGAATTAAACTCGTAATGCGGGGTTCTACTGTATTCTGTTTTATTTCTCCAATTTCATATACTACCTGGAGTTTATACAACCTTTGATTGTAAATCTATGGTAAATCGCGTTAATTCTGTATCACTGGCAAATCAACCAAACGTTATTTAGTTACATGAATTTCAGCTTGCCTCGTCAAGTATTATGGTTCATATATCACAACTTTGAAGATGTATTAGGAAATAGAGTAAAATCAAGATTTACGAAGTGCAGTATTCGTAATCATCCCCAGAATAGGGGAGAAGAAACAATGCAATAATATCGTATAATTCTAGACATTGGAAAGTGCAACATTATTCGGATGCACTGGTACGAACTCTACACGATATCGAACATCAAAATACAAATCTCAACAGACAATCACGCAGTAACCACATCGTTCTGCAAGAAAGAATGCAGGCTTGACAAAAACATTCAGATCACGACAACTCATATTTTCACATGTCAGCGAGAAAATGCTTGAACGGAATGCATAGAAATGCTATTATACTTTGTACTCGATTAACCTCATCGACAAGTGGATTTAGTACTGGATGTAACACTAGGTAAGAAACGGAACAAAAGTCCAGCGGGAACATAAATATCTGAAACAATTCAACCAAGTCAATAGAAGAATACAGTTAAACCTCATTTAACGTCGCGGTTAGGTTCCTGAAAGCAAAAAAAGGTTCTCTAGAATAAACTACTACCTATATCAAAGATAAACTACACTAGTTCCCCGATACCTAGCAGCATACAAAACAAGCGAATAAGGGAAAGCACATATACGAGCACGATTGAACTTTGATTTCACGACTACCACTAGATCGGGGGTTCTTGAACTTTTTGGGCTGCGCCCCCCTTACATCTTTGAAAATTTACGCCCCCCTGATATTGACTGCAGTTCCCCGCGGGCCGCAGGTTGTACACATCTGGGCTAAATAATCAGTGTAAGACTTCCATTGATTATTGAATAATCAGTAAAAAATTGAAAAAAATTAAAGCTTTTCCTTATTGGCATTCAACGCCCCCTGCAAATCCTATAAGCCCATCAGTTTAAAAACCCGCTGCACTAAATGCATTGCACGCACTAGATTATTTATTGGCGTAAAAACGAAGTGATGTTAACTGGGACGATATTAAACGAGGTTCAACTGTACTCGGTGAGAAAATGAACTAATTCCGTAAAATTAAATGGGATTTCGATTCAGTGATCTGGGAGGCTGCTCATTATCAAATTCAGCAACGGTTTCCATCTTGAACTTACTGAATTTAGACGAACAACACTTTATTATAACCTTCGCTACTATGCCTCTCAGTTTGAATAGGGAGTAAGTGACAAAAAAGATTAGTATGCAAAAATTTTAACAAATTGATGTACTGAGCAAATATGAAAAATCGCAAGACGGAAAATATATTTCATTCGTACCTGGGTGAGTGATCTGTTTTACACCTATAAATAAATAGTCAGATTGACCATAGGCTGAAACAGCCAAGTATTCCGATTTGCAACATTCAGCCAGTAGGCAAACTCATTATACGGGCACCTATGGAAATTCACCCATATAGGCTTGGTGTGACTTAGACTTGGGATTTTGTGATATCCTGTCACTTTCGATTCAAAGCTGTCACATACAAGCTTTGGCTAAACGTTCTCTAAACAAACTTGCCGGAGCCTGGCATACAAAATAATTAATTACTTACACTCTCTTTCTTTTTTAAATATGGAGAAGGTGGAAAGGACCTGGATGATGAGGTAGAGGGATGAGCCGTTGTTGTTGGTTCACCTGTACGGTCACGTGGTCGTTTATGCCAAAAACAAACCGGGGATTTGGCCCGCTGAGAACGCCGTGTACAAGTGAGCAACCGGTAAAAAGTGTGGCGAAAAGTCTTATTGCAGAGAGCGAAACAAAACGGATTCACCGTAGAATTAATATAGCATAGGTAATAAACGAAGTACCACACAGTCGGCGGGACGCAGTCTACACAAAACGAGTTATAGACAACGCAAACGTCATAGGGTAACCAAGTTATGATGAAGGCGAATAGTATGGCACTTAGCGTCCGGGCTGCTTTACGTTCGCTCGAGGGTACTTTGACTTTCCTACTTCGGGGTTCTTCTACTTCTCTCTGCGGCATAGATAGTGAAGAAGTCAAATGCTGTAACGGATCGCCTTCGCTCTTGGTTCTTCTGTTCAACAACGGCGAACGTGGTTTATCATCGTTGCTGTCTGAAGTAACAAATATGGATACCGATCTTCCCGAACTTGCTGGTTTTCGAGTTGGGGCGTGAAGCAATTGTTGGTTAGTGGCAGTGCATGATGGTAACACACTTTCGGAATTATTTTGTCCCTTTTTGGGAACAACGTAATTTTCGTTGATTTCCGGTCGATCGGCTGCTGTGGAACGTCCGCTACTAGATTTCGAAGAATCTTCTCGAAATATTAAGGTGTTGTTTCGCGAATTTGTGAAAGAATTCACTAAAGATATTTTCAGGTTCCGTAATTGACGGAATCCACCAAATGATTTTCTGTTTCCATCTCCATGTTGAGATTCCTCTTCCTCTTCTTCTTCAGCTTCATCTCCGACTTCGAATACGTTGTTATCCGAGGTCTTCTCGCAATAACGGACGTGCGTGTTTTCGGGACGTTTTTTTGCAGAATTCGAGACAGACGAACGCCACGCCTCGCCTCCTTTCAAAATCGGTGACGTCATGCTATTCGACGAATTAACTCGACGACGAGATGTGTCCGGTATTTTTTCCTCAGATTGCAGAGGAGAAGTCTGGGTCGTGTTTGAGATCTTGCGCTGTACGACAGGAGATCGTCTCCCAGCATCACTGATTTTGTAGCTTCGCAAATACTCGAGGTATTGATGACATCTTCTCGTTTCGAGATAAATTCTCCAATAGAGCACCATCATAACGGCTACTGGTAGGTAAAAAGCCAGAATAGCAGTCACGCAAGTAATTGTTGGATTCTCGAAAAACTGAATATAGCAATCATCATATGGAACGGTTCGACCGCGAACACGTGGCCACATAATGATAGCTGGTGACCACAACAGCATTGAAAGGATCCACGCTGAAACAATGACGATTTTCGCCCTTCTGCGGGTTCTCTTAGCACGATAGGTAAAAGGACGAGTAACAGAGAAATATCTGTCGAAACAAATTAATAGCAGATTGGCTACAGAAGCCATACTGAGTGTGTAATCCATGCAGAGCCAGACGTCACACGCTACTTCTCCCAGGTGCCATTTTCCCGTTATAATCATTACGGGATAAAGGTTCATTGACACCAAGCCTATTGTCAAGTCCGACACGGCCAAGCTAACCAGGAAGAGATTATTTACGGTTCTTAATCGACGATTAGTTCTGTATGCAATTATCACCAGAAGATTCCCGACTACCGTCAACACCATGAGTATGAATCCTATGAACGCAATACCGACAATCTGAAAAATAAAATGAATAGTTCTAAAGAAATGTCCTCGGCGTAAACTATTGTTTGCTACCACAACGATAATTGCTACAAAGAGCAAACAGGCTGAGAGCGGCAGTTCTCGATAATGATATACTCTCGAGTAAAAGTTAGTGATTTAACTTGGTTAGAATTTCTTGAGACCATAGACACGTCTCATTTTACTGAAACTGGCACCAATAGTTGTATGATGAGCACATACGTCATGGGTCACTTATTCCTTGTGATGATAACATGATTCTTCAAATATTACATTAATGACTCGATGACACTTGCTTCGGCTCAATTCCCTTTTACACCAGAGTTGAATCACATCTAACAATCGCCGGTCTCGAATCAGAGCTGTTAAAAGTCTCTAGGCTTGGATACCGAGGAGGAACTCATCAGCCAGTTTGATGAGACGCCATGACGACATGTCAAAATAGACCGATGACATACTTTGTGGTCAAAATTAACAACCAAGCCCCATATTCAAATGACCAAAACTTTCAGATATCGTTTAATATAGTCCTAAAAAAACTTTAGATGAAGTTTGATGTGGGACAGGTTAATCATTTCCCTGCAATAGGCGGTAAACTGGCGGTAAACTTTGGGTCAGAATCGGTTGATTTCTGCATATTTTTTTGCAAGTTAAAAGTAAAAATCTAAGTTGCATATTGGTCATAGACAATTAACAGAGACAATTATTTCGTTTTAAGACCTCTATTTTCAATAAAACTCACTCAATACAGCATTACATGTCGTGATGACGACACATCAAACTGGCCGATAGTAACTGGCTGATGAGTTCCCCTCGGTGACTCGGATAGGCTAGTCCGCTAGTGATTCCATTACGCAGTAATATTCTACATGCCTAAAACCTTTTCACCTTTCTGTCAGAGTTTTAGACAACTTCTCATATCCTCAAATATGCGCTGTGAAGTAGCGAGCTTTCAAGATAATTTAAGACTAGAGGAATTGCCGAAATCTAAATAAAATGCCTTACTCATTCAAATAGCCATTTTGCATTCACTTCCATTTCAAGGAAAAACGAAAATGTTATATTAGAAAATAGGTGACGAAACTATAACAGACTCACGGGACTCATGGGATTCTAACGAACAAGGGCAGGTTGAGAGTAGTGGAGCGTATGAATTACCCTCCAATAAAAATAGAAAACGACAGATAGATTTTCAGATTACTCTTCTCCTGCTCCATCTAATTTGTCAATTGTTTTCTGTAGAGCATGTCTCCGGAATTTCATGTATTTTTTGTTTTCTGATTTTACTTTTCCGTTTTTAATTCCACTTCTATCAAACAATTGGTAGAATGAACTAATATTCCAATTCTTTCTATGAACTATTTAGATGATTCATTCATTGTGTTGTGTAATGATCGAAGGAAAATTCTTCAGAATTTATTTAATAGATTTATAAAAATGGTAACGTTCGACTAACGCAAAACTGATTCAATATGCTAACGACTGAGAAATTGCCACAGATCTTGTTGTCGGTCTTAATCATATACCCAGCGGCAACATCTCAGGGTATATAGAGTAATAACGACCAACAGGTCATAACTCTTCTGTGACAGTTACATTCCGTGCGGTTATGTTGCATTCAGAGTGGTGTATCACTAACCACAGCGTAATCCGGGTTGTGTTATGTAAAAATATTTCAACTCCACAGGAAGCAATCTAATTACGGATGAGAGAATATACCACGAGGGAACTACCAGTTTAGGAAGTCGGTTGTATCGACTCACACCAGCAATGAATGCTGCTCCAGAGTCTCTAGTGAACAAACTACACAAAGCTGGACAGCTTTGCACTATTTCGCGATAGCCCTCGGCAACTCCAGCGCCAAAGCGGGATGCATTACCTGTTTTCAGTCAATATCCACCAAGAGAACCAATACGAAAGTTCTGATGATTTGATATGTTCATTCTCCGTAATATATGTGGAGTGCATGTGCTAAGTGTGTTTTCTGTATACATTTTATAATTCAATAATATTGGGAAGGAAGTTCATTCTTGTAATGCTTGATAAACCTCGGAATCATAAACAATAATGTAGTAACGACCTCGTTTAGCGCTGATTCGCCTAACGCTCCGTTGAGCATCATGCTCGTTAAATTGATAAATTGGGAGAGCCTGCTGTTTTACTTTTGCGCTTTTTGACCAATTTGTCATGCAAAACCAAAGGTAATTCCAATTCCCAATTAACATTAGTTCCAATTAGCAGATAACGAGCGAAAAAAATGGTCTATGATCAATGATTCAAGCATATTATGTAAAGTAATTCAACCATCGATTCTATTTCTGTTCGTATGTTAAACCGGCTTGCATTCTACGTCAATGAGACTACTATTGAACGTATATTAAGGTACGTGATTTGTATAGCCCTGGCATACTTTGATTGCATTCAAGGCAGGACCTGAATTTGTCACCCCTACATAAGATTCAATTTGATTCAATGCAACAGTGGCAAAAGCAGTTGCATAAACTAATACGAAGCAAGTATCCAGTGTTTCTGGAGGACGATAATTTTTGTATACAGGTCATATATATTTTCTTTTCCCGGTATGTATGAATGGTCAAGCGACCAAACCTACGATGCAATAATTGCCGATGTGTACTTGGGGGAGCCGCATATAATATATGCTACAAGTATAAGCATAATTCGGCCTCGGTTGCACCAAGATTCAGAAACTTTTAACATTTTGGATGCCGCAAAACTTTCCTACATTACCGGATATGCATTCCTACAGCCAATACTAACACTGTTTCATAACAATTATGTAGTTGTATAGTATCAAAGGGAGCGTGGTACGTGCATGTGATAACGAAATTTCGATCTCACGCAGAAAAATATTCTCTATTCAAAGATGAATGGCATATTTTAGCTGACTTTATTCCTCTAAGTCTAAGGACTATAATAAACACCCCAGAAACACTTGTAAATTTATTAGTACACGATTCTACCTTTATTAAGTTGACAAATTTGTTTACTTTTCACCTATGTACTGAAGCACGCTATATACGCTTTTACAGCGATAAGCAAGATTGATAAGATCGCACACAAGCACACAAGTCCCTCAGTAACTATTAGAACGTAATTACTATAAAGTACAGTCTCTGAACTGAACCTATTTATTGATAATTAATTGGACATCTTGAATTCGATTCCTAGTTTTATTGTGGATGCCAATTTATTGCCGAAACCCACCCACAGTCACATATTTTCCAGTACATAAATAACAGGTGCGCTTATTGCTGCATAGTCAGTGAGAGAGAGAGAGAGAACTCTGAACAGCGCTAAGCAACATATTATATACGTTATAACATATGTATGGGAAATGACATGATTCATTGAAATGACATTGATATGCACTTTGATTCAATCCCATGATTTAGAATTAAAGTCTGAACTACGAATTCATAAAACATCGAGAGTGCTGCTATAGGAATGATAATGTTATGATGAGTAAGTCACGTTATCACTCTGCAACTGTCGGAGTAGTCACTAGATCAAACATAGACGAGGGAAGTCACTTGGGACCGATTTGGAGCGCAATAGCAGTTGGTAAGGTTACTGATAGTTGATGTTCCCGATTAAACATCCTACCTTGCTCAGCAACATGTTATGACTAGGTAGTTGACACCCTCATTCAAAGAACTAACCCGAAACTGACTAACAATTTTCTTTTTGCATGACAATACACGCAAAACGAATGTACAATGTTACTGTTGCCTTACTAACATGACATATTGAAAAGAAAACCGAAAAATATTTACCTGAATTACTGTGTGACGCGGAGTACTTTCCGTTGTCGCATTCCCAATAAGTATACTGTCATAGGTGGAAATAGTGTAAGTGGTTTGAATTTCCGGAAAAGTAGCAGTGTTTGGGCTCGCAGTTTCAAGTCTTCCAATATGCGATAATATTGAGGCCTCCGTGCCCGATGCTGTTGCCACTAATGGATCACTCAAATTACTCATTTCGATTCCGGCTGGATACAAGATATCAGTGTCCGGTAGAAAAATATCCAAAATTTGACCAAAATTCCATAATCCTTCTAGAAAAGTTCACAACAACTCGCCTCCACGCTGGTTTTAACCATATTAGTAATATAAAGTAGATTACAATATGGTGAGCTGAAAGAAAGGTTAATCCACGATTATTTGCTGCATGCTTCCTGAGACTAGATTGTCCACATGCATGCTACCTCGTAAAACTAATGCCAGTATTTCACTAATAAATAATGTAAAATCTAATAAGTAATTAATGCAATGGAAATTTCAAAGTAAGTACCTATAGTTGTATTCTACTATTGTAAGACGCGACCTACTGTATTGACACTAAATACTGCAATGTAGCGAGGAGCAACAGTAAACCAATTTGCACAACTTCCTATCGTACAGCAGTAAGCCTAATACTTGGCAGTACAGACTAGTAGTAATTGGATAGTTAGCTGTTACAACATAGCTTAGCTCAGCACCGTATCTTCTCTCATACGCATTGTTGCATTGAAGCAATAACTGCCTCCTTTGATTAAATGTCAGATCGAGTTGAAGTTATCTTTCCACCCCTAGGGTATCATAGAAACACATTTTTTAGCGATGTTGCAGATTTATTTTTAGAACTCTTGTTTACCAATTATATTTTTTTAGACTTTAGACAAGGAAACATTAATATCTTGATCCCGCCATCTTTTATTATGGTTTGATTAAACCTGTAACTTCAAAGATCTGCATATTCGTCTAATTTACTATTAATAAGCGCAGACAATCCAATTATTCCTTGAAATTACATGTAACATCCATGTGATCGTATATTGCAGAGCACAAAGGTTTGGGAAACGTACAAACTAAACTCTACAGCAAACCAGTCGTTTCTGGTATGAAATCTCTTCAATGCAGATTGTCTAATATACCTTGGCTACTCTGTAAAAACTAACGTTTTCGAATCATAATTTTCAAGAGTTACACACCGAATAAAGCACTACTTATACTAATCCTTCGGTAAACCAACTAACATTTCATAACGACCAACAGGTAAGTGTCAAATGAGTAGAAGGCAGCGATCAATAAGATTGATTTGCATCAAGAAAATGATCTTTCCACGGTATAGCACTGTAATTTGCAGCTTGAATATTGAACAAGACAGCCAAGCGATGCAAATCTTTTCCACTTAATTATGTTTATATCAAACAAGTGCAGTGGAACAAATATGGCTTCCCAAGCAAGCAGTAAACATGTTCATGATTGATATGGATGTTTTTTTGTAATTTCAGGAGCCTGTTGACGTATAGGCATTCAGAACGATGTAACCTCATACTACAGGTAACAGTAACAATAGTGTTGTTTGTTTTCATGATCATACTGAATTGTAATTCGCACAATGAAATTCTTCCTGCGGATAGTATCAGACATGCTCAACCTCCAAATACCTCTGTAACGTTTGGCAAGGTAACCGGAGTATCAAAAAAGAAATTAGCTTCAACATAGGTCTTAGAACATATGAAGTTACGATCAATGACGTCAATTCAAATAGGCTTGATATACAGTACATATCTTATAATATTCTGCAACTGAGATCTTGCTTTCAATTCATTACCTTCTTCGTCATTGGTATATTTCTTGGGCTGCATATCATTTAGGCCTCCTAAAATTGTATATTCCCTACTCCAATTATCGCAACTGGTATTTACGGAGTTTTAATACGTACTCAGTTAGCAAGGAATAACAGGCAGGTATGTTTGGCTTATTCATTTAATGCAGGGGTCGGCAACCTTGGCATGGCAAAGAGCCAAATATTAAATTTTGGTCTAGTTCAAAAAATTGAGGAGCCACATGAAAAAATATCATGCTATACTTCATTGAATATGCATCCAGTGTAACCGAAATAATATAACCTTTGTTTTGAAAATCTCTGAGAATATGCTTAGATATGTTAAAAACATCGGAAAAAGATTTTCCACGACAATTTTTTTGGGCAGCCACAAAAGTAGCATCAGTAAAATTACTAGATGATTTTAACCATGAGGTAAATGTATTCTGAGTTCAAGAATATCTTTAATGTCTTACAAAACTCAAATTTAATTTACACATTCTTAAATAAAACTATTCCGTTAAATTTTAACGTATCAGTGTTGGAAACCGAATAACTCAGGGGAAAATTGTATCCCAAAATAATGTTAACAAGCGAGATTGAAAGTAGCTTAAAAGTAAACGAACAGTCACCAGTTTTGATGAAAAGAAGTCTAATAGGGGGCAAAAAGTAACGACCTGACTTCTGAGGAGACTATTGACGTCAGTTCGAGTCCCACACGAGGTAAATATCATTTGACTCCATAATCTTATCCAACTAACGTTTCATATTTTGGGTGAGATTTCTGTTTAGGCAGCCACCATCTTTTTGTTGGTTTGAATTTTTCAATTACCAAGCATCAGAAATATTAGGAATACGAACGAACAACTGCACCATGTACCGTGAAAACTCCCCAAATAAAATCAGAAATGCCCAAGTAAATCACGAGAATTCATTGTTCCGATCATTTATCAAGAAATAATAAAACGTTTACGTTGTATGCTACAAAAATTTCATTGTAGTTGAAGGGGCACATTATATATCGCGTACATTTGCTGTTCAAGCCATTTCCCATTCATGAGTCCATGGGCGTTTATTTGTAAACGAAGTTTGCATTCCTCATTCCCTATTTTTTCGAAATATCGACCAGGGCTTATTTACGGAAAACTTCGGTAGTTCTCGCTTCATTCCATAATAAGTCAGTCAATTAGTATAGCAGAGTACATATCATATTTCATTGATTTTATCTCATAATTCTGAACTAAAACAACCGTTACGGCGTTTACTGTATTCACCTTCTGCATGTCCCGAAGCCATAGTTCAAAATCATATTTTTTGAGCAGCAAGCAATTTTTTTTTTAAAACCTGAACATAGAAATGGTTGAAAACGAGTTAACAAGTAATAGCCACTGAAATGATTTAAATTATATTCATACCAATCTTTCTCATACTTTCTTGACGATAATAATACCAATGCTTAGGCGGTAGCCAATGGGCAAGCTGACGATTTCAAACAAAGTCTAGATAAACACCATAGAAAATCGTTTATACTTCCTATATTTTGCATTATCGAACATCTTATCAGCCTAATTCAAACTCCTCCGCATACTAGACATGACTCCGGCCTGTCTAGATTCTGCAAACATTGGTAGCTGAACTGGATAGCTCCCAATTTGTAGCAAAAGAAAGAACTCAAGTTTTTACCGCGCAAAATCAGTCACTGGAAAAGCGTACATACTGGTGTGCCTAGATCTAGCATAGCAGTTAAACGACCGGCTGGCCTACAGCAAAGAATCTTAAGATGAGAGTTACGGTCTCTAAGTTGACGTATTTATTTATTTACATACCAAAATAATCTAAGAAGACGTCACACCGGCATTAAACAGGTAAACTAAAGTTGATGCGTGAACGTAGGTTGTAATGCCCTAGTGCATTTACGTAAGGGCTAAATCCACGACAGCAATTTCTACTGATCACGAAACTAATCCTAGAATATGTTCACGGCGTGCTAATATGAACAAGACGGCCTAGCACATAAATTACCATACATAATTTATATTTCTTGATGGATTTCTCATACCAGAAAACGCTGAAGTACTTCAAGGAAGCTCAAATCCGTTGCCCAAAAGCTTTCATATAGTATCTACAATCTACATTGTTTGACAAATAATGTCATTTCATTATATTTCGTCTGTCTGTCAGCCATCATATAAAACTAAGTTATTGTCCACTGTCCAGAACAAGTCGTCTGTATCAACAAGAACGATCGAGCTATGTTATTCTAGCGTCAAAGTATGAACTGGCATGAGATGCGAATGGGGAAAAACGCGTTGTAGAGCTTTTTTAAAGGTGCTATGCGGCGCTTCAACGCTTGCCTAAAAACCTCAGTTGAAATGCTGATGACTATTATAGGTTAAAAATGATGACTATTACAATTACACGTGAAACGAAACCCTCACAAGCATTCAAAAATATTAAATACATATTTATTCTATGGATAACTATATGACAATATCATTAAACTTTCCATCTCTGTAACTATAAACAGCTGCGCTATATATTTGTATATCAGAAGAACATACAGAAACAAAAGAACAAAGCAATACCAGTTTGAGGCTAACCACGAATATAAACGCTGACAATCCTCTATTATACTTTCATACTGCAAAAATCAATGTGTTGCGATGGTGCGAAACATGCGACTCTCCGAGGGGAATAATAGTTTCCTGTAAAAACAATGGCCACTGAAAATCTACTTCAAAACGTTCCTGGTACAGAACAAGAAATATGCGACAACAATACTGTTAGATTTCTCCTTAGTAGTATAAATTTAACAAACCTTCAGCCATATTTACTATCGTATATTACACATCCTCGGGTATAACAACAATAATTTTTTTAAACACTCGAATGCAAGTATATACTGTAACTGTGTCTCACAACCTTTACATATTCACGCTGACGTTCATATGTATAGTCTATTGCTGCCCGTACTGCACGGAACCCACTTGAAATTCACCCTTCTATTCTCAACTCGGTAAACACAAGGCTTAATACTATATAGCGACAGCTCTTCAACTAAATAGTGTTCTCGTAGTTCTGTGTTACGCTATGCTATTCTAGCGATACGCTATGACCAGTAATAACACAGAAGTAACTGCGAAAGGAAATGAAAACCGCCTATAAGTTTTACGCTTCACGCAAACTGCTGGTTCACGCAAGTGGTTGCGCTCACGAGAAAGCAACGTAAGTAAATTCTTGTTGACGATTTTTTCAATCTGCGGATCACCACGGCGTACTTAACAAAGCACTCAAAGACTATCATGTCACTATTTTTCACAGTATGTTTAGAATGAGAGCCTGTCTTCACCAGGACGCAAAAAAAAAGTTTAATCTTTGTCCTGTGCTTTTTAACATCCATCATAAAAAAACAACACCTTAAACTTTTTGTTAAGTTATTGAAACCGTGCCTGGGCTCCAAAAGCAACCATTCAATTTGTACAATTTTTAATCACCAACAAATTAGTAATATAAACTAAACGCCTACGTTACATTTATCCTTCAATCAGCAGCGCACCACACCGTTAATGATTGAGTGAATTTGCTGAATGGATAACAGAACTTATGAGGTTTCTCTCGTTCATTAATTAGGTTACGCATCTCTATTATGAACTACTCGGTTTTGCTAACTGACGTTTAAGCACTCTTACCTGTTCTAGATCGATGAAAGCACTCTATATGGTTACTACGTATGGTTATTTAAGGGGCACTCGAATACCAAGCATATGGTCTCTATAAATCGATCATTTTTTGTAACCCCATAGAGGAATTTATTCTTTGCTGAATATTTATGCATTTGCCGGAGCGATAATAGGATTGATTCTATGTTTTCAGCTAAAAAACTAATCTACCTGAACTGTACATTACTGAAATGTATGGCAACTGATTACTCGCGGCATAACTTTCCACCGAAAAACTCTCATGTAAGCATCGGTCTGTAATACAATACTGGTGTCGCTTTTTGTAAAAAAGTGTTGGGAAATTCATCCAACGAGCTTCCATTGTTATACGTAATGTACACACCCCTTATTTACTGTCGCACGGTGAATTTACGCACTTATCTAAGAAGTTTCGAGTCTTATTTGTATAAAACTGACGACATTTTAACAAAATGACCTTTATTTAAATATCTACATATCATTTCCCAGTGCGTGAACCACAACAATCGTTACCTCTTTGAAATTATACGCATGGGACGCAACGATAACGATCTTACAATGTCGAGATACGAAAATACGGCCATGTTGCCCCGCTCTCTCTTTAATACGTCATAGAAGATTAAAAACAACAGGATTTTAGTGAAACAAGCTTGACATCAGCACGATATAATAGAGGCGCTCCAGTTCACGGATATATCTATTAAAGAAGTCGTCACATTTTCTCAATGGGCAACGGTTCCCATACACAAGGAAAAATAATATTTGTTTGTTTATTATTTCTCCCTTGGACTCCATGTTTTATTAATATATCTTGGACGGGAAATTGGCACACGGCGTGGTTTAATGGCTGGCGCTGATCTCTAAACTTTCGAATCCTTTTTATGCTACTGGAAAACCTTTGTTTGATCACAGTGAACTGTCTAGCGAAGATATAAAGGTGAATCTACTGTAAACCAGGGGTGCAGGATTTAAATACGAAAATCGAACTGGCGAAATGTAATATTTCCTTTACTGCCTCTATGGCATCCATACCAGAACCATCCATACTTTTTGGGGGCGATATCACTTCTGTTAATGTTATAATCACTATGACTATCATAATAAACTATGAAATTATTGGAACTAGTAAATATATACGTGTGTACGGAAACATATTTTACAAAATACCCAAACAGCAGATTAACCAAGGACAAAATGAAATATGTGCATATTCAAATAAAAAGGTTTTGTCGTTTTGCTAATTAGTATAAAATTATGATCCCTGAAGGTCAGAAATGCGCCCCTCTGAGGTATACGCTTTGGGCGGATGCGCGGTTAGCCCAGCTGACAATATGTTGTGTATTTGTTAAAATAAATACTTAATCCAACCTGGTGGAATTTTAAAACAACATTCACAACACAAAACAACCTTAAACACAAAAACTCAAAACAACATTCAGGTTCAAGTGCTCGAGACCTGAAGTGTATATTGTGGAGAAAAGTAGAATATATACGTCAATCAACATCCGGGTAATATCGCATACGATATTTCGAAGTGATAACGGTCGTGTGCTGAGGTAATTTTAGTAATTGTATCATTTTAGAATGGTAAATATAACATATTAATGTAAGTGTCCAGCAGTGTTCATTGGAATGTCCAATTATTGTGATAAAAGATATATTTAAATCTATAGACGAACATTTGATTTGACATCTCGATATGAAGTATGTAATATTTAAGTGTATTTATCATCCACTGAGATTGACTGAAATCTGTCGCCGCATTAAAAAAAAATTGTGTCACTAAATGTACTCACATTTTTTATTGGTCGGCGGGCCAACATTCTATGCCTTGAAGACTGAAATCATTTCATACAAATTTGTGGTCGTTTCAATCTCATTGTATAGTATAGTATGTATTGTATTTACTAATACCACAAGAAAGACTGCAGATTATGCAAAAACACATATTTCTCCTAATTTGGATTTCCTGTGTGGTGTTTTGCTATACAATGTAATGCTATATAAACAGTTTGATTATTGAAGAATATTTTACATTCTTTTCAGAGGAAGATTTTTAGACATATTTCAACCCTAATTCTACTTTTTTTTAAATGTATATGAATATGTATTTCTTTCATTAGAAATGCGTTTCGGATGTACAAGGGTCAAAATGGTCGTGAAGCCAATTACCATACGTTAATTTCCTAATGCGAGCGATGAATACAAATTTTTTGAAAACAAACAAACTCCACGGACATTGATTGATACGTAGTGGTTAAAACCATAAATCGTTTTTTTCGAATAAGAGGTTTAACGGTAAAGCTGCTCGTCTGAAAACCCCTAACGTAACCTTTGATATAGGTCCAACGTCATTAATATTAACCGTCACAAATACTAAAAACACAAATAAAAAAGAAGTCGTTGAGTATTCTACTTGAAATACAACACTGGAAAAGTACGTCACTTTCGTTTGATACTTGCACTTGATACTTGCTTTGCACAAAGAAAAAAACTTTGCCGCGTGGGGAACGCAAATCGACTTCGTCATTTATCAACAGGTGGTTGAAGTTTATAACCGAGTCCATAACCCGAGGTATGCATTGTAAACCAAGACTGTGTTATACTTATGTGCAGTTCTCCTTTTATTATAACTAGACTTCTTTGAAGTGTTCATTCATCACAAAATCCTTCTAGTCTCATCTTTACATTTATTTATGAGCCCCTTGAGACATGTCTGCTAGATTGAGTCAAGTCTGTACAAATGGTCAGTCACTGAACAACGTCACCAATATGTTGCTGACATTAATTCATTTAATTCGAAACTCTTCATATAAAGTCTCGTATAAAGATACAGTATAGTTAACTAAAGCTAAAGCATTACTTCTTATTATAAATGCATATTATGAGGCTAGAATCAACATTTGAATATGTAGGCTGAACATTCTGAAAATAACCAAAAGCAAATACGCTTTAGGAACTTATTTTAAATGGTATTACGTATAGTAACTGACGGGTGGACCCAAGAGGTTATTATTCTCATTGAAGGTTATCGTCATCGTTTTAGAGACTCCAGCGGTACCCTATTTAACAGCTGGGTCGACTGTAAGCTAGGTACTTGTGTCCTGATCAAAGACACGAAGGTGGATCTGCCGAAATTCGAACCCGCAACCTCTCGGTTAGAAGAAGGTTTCTCCAATAATATATTCACTCCCTAATCCTAATATAGTACATTTATTCGGAAGTTTTAACTATATGAAGAAACTATTTGGCAAGGAATTTTGAGAAACGCATTGGAAATGTAGCAGAGCCTAAGCGAGTAAAACTGAATAAAATCTGTACATTCTTGTAAAGTGTAAGTGATGCCTTAAGCATTTTGAAAATACAACTAAACAAATAAGTCGAATCAATTCGTTACGCCAATTCTCAAAGTTCAATACGATTCGAAAATCCGATCTGGCCTTTGCATGTTTTGTTTTACTTCTAATATCATACGTATACTGTATAGCTTATATAGTGGTTGCTGGCAGTTTTTGAAATCCTCCTAGTGATGTTTACACTAGAAAATATATTCCTTGGATGTATATATTTGCTTATTCACGAGAAAACTGCATTTGCATAATTTGAAAAGATATATATATCATTACTCAATGACAGACGAGTTTTACTAAGAAATCATTGGACCACCATGCATTGCAAATCATCTTAAAATACATGTTGAATCACATAATCACGATAACACACTTTTGAGGCGCTTTTACTAGCGGTCAACCTTTCACGTGAGGTATTACCAATTCGATTATTCGATATTTCGACATAATATGTAATATTCCATGTGGGAAATGTAAATCTGTTCTCGCTAATCCTCTGAATTTTACAGCTTCAACAGATTTTTCCAGGTTACGCGTTGCGTTAAGCACCAACGCAATAAGAAATGTATGAAATAGGAATATTGACACCCGCTTCTAACGAAATATGATAAAAATATATTCTTTCAGGTCTTTTATGGTAGCAATATCTTGATATGTACCGTATCCGCGGGGGAAATGTAACAATACATATTGCGGATAGTAGCGAACCCCCTATAAAAAGAATATGGTGTGGTTGTTCATTATTTCACGAATCGAAGATACGTTCTTTAAAAACAACCTTTACTCTGATCATATTAAGGATTTTCAATTTCTCATTGGGATTAAGCACATAACGAATTCTCCTCGCCCAAGAATTATGCCCAGCATTATTGTTCTCGCACCTGGGGTAATTATCACAGTTAACAAGCCCTCTGATAACTCAGCTAAGGCGATTAATCTGTAATGAATGCATACAGCCAAGATAATATATTCCATTCTAATGATTAGGTTTAGGATAGGGGTTAGCATATATTTTCCTTCTAGGTGGTCTTTCGTCCAGTTACTAGCATGAAAGAATTTTGTCGCGTACCCCTGGCCTAAAGGTTCATAACTTATCATGAATATTAAAGCAATAAGAACATTTCATAATTTTTATCATGATATCCAAAAATAATGAACAAGAATGAAAGACCTATTAGATATAAAAGGTATTCACCATTCAATATATATATTTGGGGAAGATTCGACATACATTACGCAAATTTTGGCAATGAATTCATATATGCTTTGATATTTTAGAACTGGTTTAGGGAAATAAAATCAGAAATCTCTCCGTCAACTTTGTTTGCAATCAAATACAGATGAGTATCGTAATACTAGAAAAGTATAAATAGTAAAGTAAAAATATAATATAAAAAGATAAGCGCCAGGCTAGAAAAACAGTTAGATATCTTTCTCTAAGCTTCTCTAATCTCTTCAGTATACTGTTACTCATGGATATCGTATCATAAGTTGAAAACAGTAATCCATTCCTGTACATTTTCCAGTACGAATATCTAGCTGTTAACTTTCTATTCATTCTTAAAATAACAAGTACTCCAAGAAGATATAAAATCTAGTAAACTCATGTTTCCATTCAAACTTCTTACACTGGAAAAATACAATATTTGTTCAGCAAACTCAGAATGATAATCGATAAAAGTGTTCGTATAGTTGCTTATACCACCGAGTGAGCTAATCTTGCATCGCCTTGCGCGACTGAATGAGGTAGTGAGTGATATTACATGTGTTACACCGTATCTATTTTCCTTTTTGATTACTAATTACCGTCTCCTAATCAATTAGAATTATTACAAAGGTGAAGGCGTTTATATAGTACATGTGATGTAAAAATAAGAGCTAACTATGCCTCGGTAAGAGAATGAACTCTACGATTTTTTTTTTAATTTTCGACAACTGGAAAATTGCAGTCTGTCGGGGACCTTAAACGAGAAATTTGAATCTTACTGGTCTTACTTGGCTTATTACAATAGAAGTTAGGACTAATCAAGAACTAACTACCTTTTTTCATGCTTGTTGTATAGATTAACAGCGTAGATTCCACCCACAAAAAGATACAGCCACACCACCACAGCAGGAGATGTTCCAGGTCAGCTACTCTGAAAAACTATGGCGACCCTGTCGTTACATTCTTTGTAATATGCATGTGGTGTATCTCACGACTCATGATTGCTGCGGTTTAGTGCAAAATCCTCAGGATTATGTTCACGCTGCGACTCAAATATTATATTACTGGTATACATTGTACTATATGTAAATAATTTAGAAAGCAATATATCTTGACATTGGATGGTAAACATTAAAATCTCCTACATTGTGCTGTACAGGTAAATAGTGATTCATGAGATACATTTTGCAGTTACATAAATTTTCTATTTCTTTTTAAATTACTTAGTTAGTGATAAAGTATACTGACAGATTCTTCATGGCAGCAATACACAACGGCACAGACTTACGTGAAGCACTTAATTAAGACAAAATTTGACCCCGCATTGACCAAAAGGGTCATGAAGATGAATTATGCGATTTCGTAAAATGAATCGCATGCCTCTTATGGATCTATATATCTGACCAAGAGCAATTAGTGATGGAAAAATTCGTATATGGGGTAGTTCGTATACTGAAGACTCACTGTAAATCCCAAATACAGGTTACTTATGAACGACCCCCAAGAAGCCCGGCCAACGGGAACCTTATCATTAAACCCTGTAAAATCTAAAGCAATATTAGTTGTCAGCTGACCTTCAATCTAGGGATGTAGGATATTCAGTTTTTACCTGACCTCTTTGATGGAATTTATTATTCGATTTATAAATGAATAGCCCTGTTTTGATTGATTTTTCAAGTTCGTATGCACTAATGCAGTGGTTCTTAACCTTCCTTATTGGAGGTACCGAACCCTGTGATCTTCATCAGTGAATTCACCGAAGAACGCTTTGGTATTGAAAAAATAAAATATGATTTCTTCAAAACAGAGGTATATATTTTATTAGTCCACAAAATGAACAATGCATCAGTTGCACACAAAATCACTGTGTTCAAAGAACATTGATGAATGTTTTTTTTTCGCCAAAAATGGTATTGTTAAAAATAGTCTTAGAATTCTTGACCTCTGCCGAACCCCTGAGACTGACTCATCGAACCCCTGGGGTTCGATCGAACCCCTGTTAAAAACCACTGCCGACTAATGGCAAATAAATAAATTATGAAACTATGAGAGTTGATAGAGAGTTCTTGCTGATTACAGAACAATACTTCTCCGACACCGTGAGCTATATTAAACTACACAGGGTGAGTATAATATGGATGATCCTTATAAGCTTTGACAGTAAAGAGTTTTCGTTAAATTATTCATTCTATTGAAAGCAACAACACGATAACACATAGGGTGTTCAATGAATTATGTATTAAATGGAAAAATAATTTCAAAGTTGATAACCCCTTTTTCATGCAATCCGCTGCATTTCTTATCTGGACTTCAATTAACACACATTATGCTGGAAATAGCACGTTAAGCTCTGAATTTTTTCCAAGTACTATTATTCTCGTATAATAGTTAGCACAATGGGTATTATCTCCTAAAATTTCCTTCCATCGATATTACTGCATTCCAAACTTGTTGGTTCCTGGAACTCTACTCGGAACGTTAACTTTTCGACCTGAACCGTGTCAATGTAAACACAAAAGTAAGAATTTTCGATCGCAGAACGCAGAACATAAAGTTCAAATATTTATATTTGAAATGTAAATATCTATTCATTATTGATAGTTAAAAGTAGTGCGTGGCTAAAAACTTAGAAACATTATATCTGCTGTCAAAACATTTTAGGAGATTGGTGCTACATTCACAGAAAACGATTCAAAAATTAGGGAATGGAAAATGCAATCTTTATTCAGAAATACACACACCTGGACCTATAAACGGGAAATGACTTGAACAGCAAATCTACAAGACACAACGTATACCATGATACTTTAACGTACAACCCACATTAACATGTACAGTACTAGTTAATGAAGCATAGAGCATTCATAATATTTTTGGTTTGAACTCGCTTAAAAAGCTGAATTCCGATTTATATTAACGTTACGGATCCTGCCACATTGTGGAAAACTCTCCTTATTAAAAAAATATCGGAAGGGTGAATATCGATGGTTCCATTGTGTATGTGAAATCTTATTTGAGAATTTCCGGTGAAGTCGCTGTGGCTCGTTCCTATTTTTAATTGTCTGATGCTTGCTGATTGAAAAAATTAAAACAAATGGAAACACACTCACACTCATATGGCCTATTTACGATAAACCCCGGTACAACATTATTCAAAGCGATTTCGGCATTGCCGAAATACTGTATATGCATTGATACATTTAAAATCTACGGTGAGAACTCAATGTAAACGAAAATGTCATGAAAGACGATAATTCGATTTTAAAAATTCATGAGATTTACTAACTTGTGAGTAGGTGAGGGTGTCCAGACGTCTGGTGGTTTTTCTGTTCTCCAGTTGCCGACTCCTTTATTGTATGTAGTTGTATATGTGTACCATATGCTCTTGTGGGCCTATGTAATGTCATTGGTCTTGGAAGTATAGAAATTGATCACCTTTTATCTGTGAAACACGTACACTCTCATTACACAGTGCCCGTATTGAAGAAAGCAGTTCAACGCTAAGAATAAAAATGACCGCGGGTTAAGACTAAGTCGTATTCAAGAAAGTTAAACCGGCTTTAATCAAAACCGTATTAAAAAATCCGAAAATTACAACCCTGGTTTATTTGTTGGTATTGAAGAAAGGTTTTGGAGGCCATTTAAGACGCTAGCTTAGATTAAAACACCATAGGTGGTTTAAAATCATTTCGGGCTGGATTATTTCAATTTTTGAGAGTTAATTTGAATATACTGTACTCACAAAAATATCATATTGAAAGGATTAGTATGCATCCAAACTGGTATCATGGCCGTAAAATGTGAAATGCAGCCATCACGCTGTTTTCATATTAGTCGTGCCACAGTGTATCAAAAGTTTGTGGAGGTATTCCTTGCCAACGACCTGGTTGTAAAGTGAGTTGGTCATTTTTAAAAAAATCCTGATTTAAAGACCAAGTTGCCTTTTAACAACATTATTTT